>JBBPBX010021066.1:11571-42736 GCA_038048925.1 Garcialebias charrua | reverse complement strand
TCCATCCATCTTCTTCCGCTTATCCGGGGTCGGGTCGCGGGGGTAGCAGCCTAAGTAGGGAGGCCCAGACTTCCCTCTCCCCAGCCACTTGGAGCAGCTCCTCCGGGGGAATCCCAAGGCGTTCCCAGGCCAGCCGAGAAACATAGTCCCTCCAGCGCGTCCTGGGTCTTCCTCTGGGTCTCCTCCCGGTGGGACGTGCCCGGAACACCTCACCAGGGAGGCGTCCAGGAGGCATCCTAACCAGATGCCCGAGCCACCTCAACTGGCTCCTCTCGATGTGGAGAAGCAGCGGCTCTACTCCGAGTCCCTCCCGGATGACTGAGCTTCTCACCCTATCTCTAAGGGAGAGTCCAGCCACCCTGCGGAGAAAACTCATTTCAGCCGCTTGTATCCGAGATCTTGTTCTTTCGGTCATAACCCAAAGCTCATGACCATAGATGAGGGTGGGAATGTAGATCGATCGGTAAATTGAGAGCTTTGCCTTTTGACTCAGCTCTCTCTTCACCACGACAGACCGGTACAGCGCCCGCTTCACTGCGGATGCTGCACCTATCCGCCTATCGATCTCACGCTCCAGTTTTCCCTCATTCGTGAACAAGATCCCGAGATACTTAAACTCCTCCACTTGGGGCAGGACCTCCTCCCCGACCCGGAGAGGGCATGCTACCCTTTTCCGGCTCAAGACCATGGCCTCGGATTTGGAGGAACTGATCCTCATCCCGGCCGCATCACACTCGGCTGCAAACCGCTCCAGTGAAAGTTGTAAATCACGAACTGATGAAGCCAGTAGGACCACATCATCTGCAAAAAACAGAGAAGCGATTCTAAGGTCACCAAAACGGATCCTCTCAACACCTTGGCTGCGCCTAGAAATTCTGTCCATAAAAGTTATGAACAGAATCGGTGACAAAGGGCAACCTTGGCGGAGTCCAACTCTCACCGGAAACGAGCCTGACTTACTGCCGGCAATGCGGACCAAGCTCTGACACCGGTCGTACAGGGACCTAACAGCCCTTATCAAAGGGCCTGGTACCCCATACTCCCGGAGTACCCCCCACAGAACCCCCCGAGGGACGCGGTCGAATGCCTTCTCCAAGTCCACAAAGCACATGTAAACTGGTTGGGCAAACTCCCACGCACCCTCCAGGACCCTGTTGAGGGTGTAGAGCTGGTCCAGTGTTCCACGACCAGGACGAAAACCACACTGCTCCTCCTGAATCCGAGGTTCGACTATCCGACGGACCCTCCTCTCCAGAACCCCTGAATAGACCTTACCAGGGAGGCTTAAGAGTGTGATCCCCCTATAGTTGGAACACACCCTACGGTCCCCCTTTTTGAATAGGGGAACCACCACCCCAGTCTGCCAATCCAAGGGAACTGCCCCCGATGTCCACGCGATATTGCAGAGTCGCGTAAGCCAACACAACCCTACAACATCCAGAGCCCTAAGGAACTCCGGGCGAATCTCATCCACCCCCGGAGCCTTGCCACCGCGGAGCTTTTTAACCACCTCGGCGACCTCAGCACCAGAGATCGGAGAACCCGACCCAAAGTCCCCAGGCTCTGCTTCCTCAGTGGAAGACGTGCCAGTAGGATTGAGGAGGTCTTCGAAGTATTCCGCCCACCGACTCACAACATCCCGAGTTGAGGTCAGCAGCACGCCACCTCCACCATAAATGGTGTTGGTCTCGTACCTCTTTCCCCCCCTGAGACGCCGGATGGTGGACCAGAATCGCCTCGAAGCCGTACGGAAGTCATTCTCCATGGCCTCTCCGAACTCCTCCCACGCCCGAGTTTTTGCCTCAGCAACCACCCGAGCCGCATGCCGCTTGGACTGCCGGTACCTATCAGCTGCTTCCGGGGTCCCACAAGCCAAAAAGGCCCAATAGGACTCCTTCTTCAGCCTGACAGCATCCCTCACTGCCGGTGTCCACCACCGGGTTCGAGGGTTGCCACCACGACAGGCACCAACAACCTTGCGGCCACAGCTCCGATAAGCTGCCTCGACAATAGAGGCGCGGAACACGGCCCACTCGGACTCCATGTCCCCCGCCTCCCTCGGAACGTGTTCAAAGCTCTCCCGGAGGTGGGAGTTAAAGCTCCGTCTTACGGGAGACTCTGCCAGACGTTCCCAGCAGACCCTCACAATACGTTTGGGTCTGCCAGGTCTGACCGGCATCCTCCCCCACCATCGGAGCCAACTCACCACCAGGTAGTGGTCAGTTGACAGCTCCGCCCCTCTCTTCACCCGAGTGTCCAAGACATGCGGCCGCAGATCAGATGAGACGACAACAAAGTCGATCATCGAACTGCGACCTAGGGTGTCCTGGTGCCAAGAGCACATATGGACACCCTTATGCTTAAACATGGTGTTCGTTATGGACAATCCATGACGAGCACAGAAGTCCAATAACAGAACACCACTCTGGTTCAGATCAGGGGGGCCGTTCCTCCCAACCACACCCCTCCAGGTCTCACTGTCATTGCCCACGTGAGCGTTGAAGTCCCCCAGTAGAACAAGGGAGTCCCCAGGAGGCGCACTCTCCAATACCCCCTCCAAGGACTCCAAAAAGGGTGGGTAGTCTGAGCTGCCGTTTGGTGCATAGGCACAAACAACAGTCAGAGCCCGTCCCCCCACACGTAGGCGAAGGGAGGCTACCCTCTCGTTCACCGGGGTGAACCCCAACGTACAGGCACCAAGATGGGGGGCAACCAGTATGCCCACTCCTGCTCGGCGCCTCTCACCAGGGGCAACTCCAGAGTGGAAGAGTGTCCAACCCCTCTCAAGGAAACTGGTTCCAGAGCCAGAGCCATGCGTTGAGGTGAGTCCGACTATTTCTAGTCGGAAACTCTCAACCTCACACACTAGCTCAGGCTCCTTCCCCACCAGAGAGGTGACATTCCATGTCCCAATGGCCAGCTTCTGTAGCCGAGGATCAGACCGCCAGGGTCCCCGCCCTCGGCCACCACCCATCTCACATTGCACCCGACCCCTTTGGCCCCTCCCACAGGTGGTGAGCCCATGGGAAGGGGGACCCACGTCTCCTCTTCGGGCTGTGCCCGGCCGGGCTCCATGGGTAAAAGCCCGGCCACCAGGCGCTCGCCAGCGTGCCCCACCTCCGGGCCTGGCTCCAGAGTGGGGCCCCGGTGACCCGCGTCCGGGCGAGGGAAAACTTAGTCCATTTATTTCACTCATCATAGGGGTTTTTGGGCTGCACTTTGTCTGGTCCCTCACCTAGGACCTGTCTGCCTTGGGTGACCCTTCTAGGGGCATGAAGCCCCTGACAGCATAGCTCCTAGGATCATTGGGACACTCAAACCCCTCCACCACGGTAAGGTGGCAGCCCAGGGAGAGGGTTTATAATAAATGTGGACCTTAAAATATGCACGCGACCTGGTGGCTCACTCGGTAAAGCATTGCACCGTAACCTTATCAAGACCTTGTGGGTTCGATTCCCACAAGGTATGACTATTTTTTTTCCTTCTTTCTTTAGATTAGTTATTCATTCCAGATTAAAAAGACTTTATGCTTCATTTCTTGTTGTATTGTAAATAGTATTCTTGTGTTTTTTAAATCTGGAATGAATTAAAAGGAGAAAAAAAAACGTTGTCCCATGTGGGAATTGAACCCATAAGGTTTGAAACTGTGACGCAACGCTCTTCTCATTGAGCTATCTGAGATCTATGACTGTGACAGGAGGAGGTCACCCTAAAGTCTGCGTTACCAAAGTCTGCGTTACCGAGACAAATTAACTTAAATTAATTCATAATTTAAGTTGGTTTCAGTTTGAGATCTTCATATTAATATTGTAGTGTTAGAAAACGGCATTGATAACAAATTGATTTTAATTTAAATACTTTAATCCGTTAGTCATTATTACATTTAAAATTATAATTCGACTTCAAACAGAACCTATTGTCAAGACCAATTGTGGTGCGTGACTTTTTTAAACTCTAAATATTTTCTAAATAACGAAATATGAAGTTATTAGTGGAGAAATTCCGTCTGGATGACAGCAGACTGACGCTCCTAAAATATACGACAGGTCCGGACCACTCGTAAATTTTGTTCGTATCTGAAAAAAATCGTAGGATACGAAAACATTGTTGAATGCCACAAATGATCCTAAATCACTCGTACGCACAATTTAAGAACAAATCTGTGCGTACGAACGGTTCGTGAATGATGCCCATTGTTCTTGTATTGTTCTTTTAATTCAGTAAACCTCTTTTTGAAGCATATCACATGGTGTGGCCTCTGTTTTTGCTTCTTTTGTCTAATTGTTACAACTTACCCCAGCAGGTGTTACAACCTACCCCGGTAGCGGGGTAGGTTGTAACAAAGGACCACCATGTATTTGACATGAACTCATGAGGTCTGTGATATTCTTGCAGAGGTTTGAATTGGTGCCATTTGTAGTCAACAAATGTGGGTATTTTGTATAAAAGTTTGAAAACTCTAGCTCAAAAATTCTGTGAGTTAAAGGTGCTGGAGCAAAAAGTGTTACAACCATACCCGGTCTCCCCTACATCTTGTAAACATGCACAAATACGCCAGTGAGGGCTCACGGAGCTGAGTGGAGCCTCACTTTACCGCAGTTCCAACCTATTCACAGCCTCCAGTAACAATTCAGAAACTGAGCGTGGTTGTGATTCCTCCATAACTTCAGTACTGTTGAACTGATGCCGAAAGTGCCAAGTAGGAAGGCATGCTCAATTGATCTACACACTGATCGTTCTCTTTCCTGTTTATTGACCAATAGCAGAAGAGCTGGACTTAGAAAGCAGCCCTCCTCATTATCATAACGATGAGGCAGAAATACAGCGAGAAAACAAAACATAAATAAATACAGGTAGTCCCCGACTTACGAGCGAGTTCCGTACCTGCGAGTTGCTCGTAAACAGGAAATTCGTATGTCGGAACAAGAAACACGTGTTCTCTTAAGTCCGGATTTTTGCTCGTAAGTTGGAACTTTTATGCTAGCGCTACTACGAACACTTGTTTTTCATCAAAAACATTCATACTACTTCATAAACATGCTCAGAAACGTGTTTCCAAACGGTTAGCTAACACACTTTCATCTAAAAACACAAAAAAGTGCTGTATTTTTTACAAATTTACTGCTTGTTCGCCAGCTCGTAAGTCCGGGACCTCGTATGTAAGAGCGCTCGTAAGTCGGGGACTACCTGTACAGCAAATAATACAGCAATAAATAAATACAGCAATAAATACAGCAAATGGAAAAACAGCGAGAAAAAGGCAAAGCAAAATATCTATTGTTATTGACAGAAACTCATGTGTAAGGAGATATAAAAAAGAACATATTTATTTATGCTTTTATTTCTCATGTGTAAGGAGATATAAAAAATAATATATATATTTATGCTTTTATTTCTCATTAAAATATATATTTCTACTTTGATTTATATATTTATTCTTTTATTTATTATTATTTAGGATATATATATCTACTTTGATTTATATATTTATTGTTTTATGTCGGATACATATTTATTCTTTTATTTATTATTATGTCAGTTTGGTCCTCCATAGGCAAAGCCCTTTATGATCAGTGCATGTACTGTCTACTTACAACTAAATGCATCACAGAGTCATAATAATGCAAGATGCTCATCATAGATAATCAACATTATCAAATGCAAAAATGGCTATACCTCAAAAGATTTAATAGATTTGAGCTAAAATTTGGAGTGGTAGTATCCATGTTACATACTCTCAGCACTAAAAAGTTGCACTTTACTTTTTGTTCAAATCTAGGCAATCAATGAGCTGCAATCCTTCAAGAGTTGCTTGTTTAATGTTAAAAATAAATGTGTCTAATTCATTTATGTATGTATGTATGATGTGTAGTGTAGGATGAAAGGGGTTGGAGGATTTGTTTAAATTGTATATTATTTGTGTTTTATATGTTCAAAATGAAAAAAATATTTAAAAAGACTTTGATTAAAATAATAATAATAAATTAGTCTTTAGTCATTAGAATGTTGATCCAAACAATATTTACCTAACTCAAAAATGAAGGAAGAAAATGCCTATTTTTTTTGCAAACTTATAAGTTCAACACTATCTTTTATACAGTATAAGAATACCTCATACAAATCCAAGCATTTCATGTTCATGTGTTTCAATGTTATTTGGGTTTAATATTCATAGTCTGTTAACAAGGAAATCATTTACTGAAATTGAACTTGAAAAGAGACAAAAAATCACTGCATTAATAAATATGCTGACCTACAGTAATTATGAAGAGGTTGAACTTTACAGCATATAATGTAGCTATTATCAACATAAGTCACACCACAATGACAAATATTTTATCCTACACTATGCAGATACTGAAAACAGTTACTTTAAATTAAGTTGATAATGTAAGTGAAGAAAAAGTAATCACATTATGAAAAAATAAAGTGTCAGTAAAACGATGTAAAGAATATGATTTAGCTAATGAAGAAGACCAACTGTTCCAGACATAATTTTTGTCTGCATACTGTATGTCCATGTGCTTTTCTTTTATCTCAAACCGTAAAGTTGTTTTTAGTGGCAAAAGAAGGTTGGAATTGTATTCAGCTTAGCCAAGTTGATTAACTGCCGTCCCTTGTTTTTGGTCAAGTGTTGCATATTTCACAGTTTAATGGCCCAGTTTATAAATTGATTGAGGAGGAAATCAAACCAACATTATTGCTCTATATGAATAAGTAATAATAAAAATGGCTTGAGGGGAGAGTGCCCACAGATGCAAAGGATATCATTCATTTTAGCTGTCAAACCAGCAACACTACAGCTTTGATCAAGGCTTTGCCATGCCTCATCATCTATTACGGCTGTGACTTTGGCAGATACTTGGCTTCCTGAACAGTATCTTGTGTGATCATCTTAGACATGAAAGACTGACACTGTCCAAAAAAAAAATTTCATTTAAAGAAACCATTTTTAAACAAATTATTTTAAATGCCACTTATATTTTTTTTGTTGTATAATCCTTTTATTAGTTTGCACATAACTTCCAAGTACTTTTTTTCTACAATTATATTTTTGTACCCTACGGTTGAGCAAAGAGGGAGAGTTGGAAATATCCTCTGTACATATTGTGAAAGTTGTGCGCATCATGACTTAAAAAGTAAGTGAGGTAATCTTGTCCATTTTGGAGTCTGGCTGCATCTGGACATAAGAAAAGTTTATTTTGATATCCTGATGCATGCTCAATAATCCAAGTAAATCTAACAAAGTACTTGTAAGTCAGATTCTCTGGATGGGTTTTTCTTTGTTGAAACATTTTGTCTTTTACCCAAAAGACATACGCAAGCAATGCAACAATGTAATCCCTAATCCCTACCTGGATTATTGAGCATGCATCAGGGTAATCCCTACCCATTTAGCATTAGAGTGGTTCAGTTTTTATCTGAGTGACAGGAACTTTTGTTTTAATATTGGTAATATACTGTCTGCTTCAGCACCTCTTTCCTGTGGGATTCCGCAGGGCTCAATTCTTGGAACCCTTCTGTTTGAACTGTATCTGCTCCATTTGGGGTCTATCCTGAGGAAACACAGTCTTGCTTTTTTTAACTTTTATGCTTATTATTGTCAAATTTTTCTGCCCTTAAAACCCAATAGTTCTTGCTCCATTCACCTTCTGTTAAAATGTCTTGATGACATTAAGGCATGGATGGCTTCATTTTCTTTGTTTTAATGATCAGAAAACTTGTTGTCCAACAAAGTTAAGGTCCTCTGGACAGTTTCTTTGTGTTGAAGTATTTTGTCTTTCATCCAAATACTTCTTTAGTCTGAGGAGCCACAACAAACTCAGTCCCATATATAGCACATGCACATAGAGGGCCAACCAGTTTAGTGGAGATGAGATGGTTTCTGGAGTTTGCTCTCTCACCCATTGACTCCACTGAGGCAGCCATGGCCAAAGTGGTTCAAAACATCAAAGTTTATGCTCAATAATCCAGGTAAAAAAAATCCAGTAAAGTTAAGTCAAGTCATCTGGGCGGTTTCTTTGTGTTGAAACGTTTTGTCTTTCATCCAAAATATTCCATCAGTCTGAGGAGCCACAAAGTTTAATTTGATTTACTACCATAATACCACAATATTGAGTTATATATGTATATTTGTATTAATTTTTCGATTTAAACCAGCCACTAGGGAGTACAAGCCAGTGCATCTCTTGTGCCGGTCCCAAGCCCGGGTAAATGGTGAGGGTTGTGTCAGGAATGACATCCGATGTAAAACACTTTTGCCAAAACCATAATGCGAGTTCATCAAAGTGAAACCATACTGGATCGGTCAAGGCCCGGGTTAACAACGACCGCCACCGGTGCTGTTGACAAACAGGGTGCCGGCAAAAATTGTGCTACTGTTAGTCGAAGACCCAGAGGAGGGAAACGTGTCAGGAGACAGAGGGAGAAGAGGAAAGTGAAGAATGTAGGACTGAGGGTTGCAACTCTGTGGGGACAATGACAGGCAAAGGTAGAGAGCTGGCTGACATGATGCAGAGAAGAAAGGTAGATGTTTTATGTGTCCAAGAGACCAAGTGGAAGGGCAGCAAGGCTCGCAGCATTGGAGCAGGGTTCAAACTGTTTTACCATGGTGTGGATAGAAAGAGAAATGGAGTAGGGGTGGTCCTGAAGGAGGAGCTGGCAAAGAATGTAGTAGAGGTGAAGAGAGTGTCAGATAGGGTGATGTGTCTGAAGGTAGAAGTAGAAGGTCTGATGCTAAACATAGTCAGTGGTTATGCTCCACAGGTTGGATGTGATGGGGAGGAGAAAGATACATTTTGGAAAGATTTGGATGAAGTGATAGAGAGTATTCCCAGGGAGGAAAGAGTGGTGATTGGAGCAGACCTGAATGGACATGTTGGTGAAGGAAACAGAGGGGATGAGGAAGTGATGGGTAGGTTTGGTGTCAAGGAAAAAACCCAGGAAGGACAGATGGTGGTGGATTTTGCCAAAAGAATGGAAATGGCTATAGTCAATACCTATTTCCAAAAGAGGGAGGAACATAGAGTGACCTATAAGAGTGGAGGAAGTATAATCCTTTTATTAGTTTGCACATAACTTCCAAGTACTTTTTTTCTACAATTATAATTTTGTACCCTACGGTTGAGCAAAGAGAGAGAGTTGGAAATATCCTCTGTACATATTGTGAAAGTTGTGCGCATCATGACTTAAAAAGTAAGTGAGGTAATCTTGTAATCTTGGAGCAAAAAAGTGGATTTTGCGCAGGTCGACTACATTCTGTGTAGAAGAGGAAACCTGAGGGAGATTGGAGACTGTAAGGTTGTGGCAGGGGAGAGCGTGGCCAGACAGCATCATGGTTGTGTGTAGAATGACTGTTGTTGTGAAGAATGGTAAATGGTAAATGGAGCTTACTTATATAGCGCTTTCCAGACCCCTTTGAGGGGCCCCAAAGCGCTTCAAAGTACCAACCATCCACCCATTCATATGATCATTCATACACCGGTAGCGGTAGCTGCCATGCAAGGCGCCAATCAGTCCCACCGGGAGCAACTCAGGGTTAAGTGTCTTGCCCAGGGACACAACAAGGTATGCACTGACTGGGGATTGAACCCGAGACCTTCCGGTCCTAAGCCGGCTGCCCTGCCTCCACACCATCCCGGCCCAAGAAGAGAAAAAGAATAAAATCAGAGAAGACCAATTGTGGAAGCTGAAGAAGGAAGAATGTTGTGAGAAATTCAGAGATGAGCTGTTAAAGGCTCTGGGTGGTAAGAAAGAGCTTCCAAGTGACTGGGCTACTACAGCAACAGTAATTAGAGAGACAGGTAGGAAGGTACTTGGTGTGTCATCTGGACAGAGAATGGATGATAAGGAAACCTGGTGGTGGAATAGTGAAGTGCAGGACGCCATTCAAAGAAAGAGATTAGCCAAGAAGAAATATGACAGTGAGAGGACTGAAGAGAGGAGACAGGAATATAAGGAGATGGGACATAGAGCAAAGAGGGAAGTAGCTAAGGCAAAGCAGAGGGCATACAATGAGTTGTATGGGAGACTGGACACTAAAGAGGGCGAGAAGGACTTGTACCAATTGGCAAGACAGAGGGATCAGGCTGGAAAGGATGTGCAACAGGTTAGGCTTATTAAAGATGGGAATGGGAATGTTCTAACAAGTGAGGAGAGTGTGATGGGAAGATGGAAGGATTACTTTGAGGAGCTAATGAATGAAGAGAATGAAAGAGAAAGAAGAGTGGAGGTCATAGAAACTGTGGACCAGGAAGTGGGAAAGATTAGTGAGGGTGAAGTCCGGAAAGCTCTGAAAAGAATGAAGAAGGGGAAGGCAGTAGGACCTGATGACATACCAGTGGAGGTTTGGAAATGTCTTGGAGAGATGGCAGTGAGGTTTTTGACTCAAATATTTAATGGAATATTTGAGGGTGAGAAAATGCCTGAAGAATGGAGAAGAAGTGTGCTGGTTCCCATTTTTAAGAACAAGGGTGATGTACAGAGTTGTAGCAACTACAGGGGAATTAAGTTGATGAGCCACACAATGAAGATCTGGGAGAGAGTTGTGGAAGGAAGGCTTAGACAAGAGGTGACTATCTGTGAGCAGCAGTATGGTTTCATGCCAAGAAAGAGCACCACAGATGCATCTTTGCTTTGAGGATGTTGATAGAGAAGTACAGAGAGGGTCAGAAAGAACTCCATTGTGTGTTTGTGGATTTAGAAAAAGCATATGACAGGGTGCCAAGAGAGGAGGTGTGGTATTGCATGAGGAAATCTGGAGTGGCAGAAAAGTATGTTAGACTGGTACAGGACATGTATGAGGACAGCAGGACATGTATGAGGACAGCAGGACATGTATGAGGACAGCAGGACATGTATGAGGACAGCAGGACATGTATGAGGACAGCAGGACATGTATGAGGACAGCAGGACATGTATGAGGACAGCAGGACATGTATGAGGACAGCAGGACAGTGGTGAGATGTGCTGTAGGAGTGACAGATAGCTTCAAGGTGGAGGTGGGAGTGCATCAAGGATCGGCTCTGAGCCCCTTCTTGTTTGCTCTGGTGATGGACCGACTAACAGATGAGGTCAGGCAGGAATCCCCATGGACTATGATGTTTGCAGATGACATTGTGATCTGTGGTGAGAACAGGGAACAGGTGGAAGAGAACTTGGAGAGGTGGAGGTATGCTCTTGAAAGAAGAGGAATGAAAGTCAGTCGTAGTAAGACAGAGTACATGTGTGTGAATGAGAGGGAGGCCAGTGGAACAGTGAGGCTACAAGGAGCAGAGGTCACAAAGGTGCAGGACTTCAAGTACTTGGGGTCCACTGTCCAGGAAAATGGGGAATGTGGTAAAGAGGTGAAAAAGAGAGTCCAGGCAGGATGGAGTGGATGGAGAAAAGTTTCAGGAGTGATTTGTGACAAAAAGGTGTCAGCAAAGGTCAAAGGAAAAGTTTACAAGACAGTGGTGAGACCAGCTATGTTGTATGGTCTGGAGACAGTGGCATTGACAAAAAGACAGGAGAAAGAACTGGAAGTGGCAGAAATGAAGATGCTGAGGTTCTCCTTAGGAGTGACAAGGATGGATAAGATCAGGAATGAGATCATCAGAGGTACAGCACATGTTGAACAACTGGGAGATAAAGTTAGGGAGGCCAGACTGAGATGGTTTGGACATGTCCAGAGGAGGGACAGTGGGTATATTGGTAGAAGGATGTTAGAAATGCAGCTGCCAGGAAAAAGACAAAGAGGAAGGCCAAAGAGGAGATATATGGATGCAGTTAGAGAGGACATGAAGGTAGTTGGAGTGAGGACAGAGGATGCAGAGGACAGAGTGAGGTGGAGGAGGATGACTCACTGTGGCGACGCCTGAAAAGGGAAAAACCAAAAGAAGAAGTATTAATTTTTTGATTTGTTATTATCAGTCTTCCATATGTAACACCTGCATAGCTCATAGAGCACTCAAATATTTGTACAGTGTCTCAGTCCTTAAATTATTATTGATTCAAGCTAAACCCTTGTAACACAATGGAAGGCTGGGACTACACCGACAAGTTTTCTTCTTTGGCTCTGTCTTTCATTCAATTTAATTATCAAGACTGGAGAGCATTTAATTTTGGCCTATGAACACACAACCTTGGATTTGTTCTGGCTTCATGGTCAGACAAGGACCCATGGCATTCAAAAGTGTGGGGGCACTGACTTTATTTCCTGCCTTTTGAGACTAGCTAGTCTGCTTCGGTGCAACACTTTGCCTTTTTGTCTGTCACCATTTCATCATCATTTGGAAAAGGATTGAACCATTTTCAGAAATTTCTCATATTGTATATTCTTTAAAAAATAATAATAATAATAACACTGGAGCTACTGAGCTCAAAATATTGCAACTTATAAGCCCTTTAATGCACAACAGCAGCAATGCCAAAGCTCAAGGCTCAATGGCTCAACTACGATTTAAAACTCAGAGCTTTCAAAGACTGTGGGGACCTAATTTTCTTAAATAAAGTTATTTTGTTGTTGTTATTAATTTGTTTTGAATTTAGCCCTGTACAATGACATATACAGTATATATGTACATATATATTGTTTTTGTTTTTGTTGTTGCAGAGATGGCCCAGTCTCGACTAATAGTTTGTATGTAACCGGTGTTGTTCTTGTTCAGCAATAAAAGTAAAAAATAAAAAAAATGGGGGAGTTGAGGTGGGGGGTGGGGTTCTTGGGTCCTTCCCCAGAAAATTTGGAATAAAGTAGATGCAATTTCCTGCATTTTGGTGAAGTTTAACAGATTGTTAAACATCTACGTTTACCGCTACATTTGTAAACACTTTGCTTCTCTCAAGCATCCTCCTCCCTCTTACTTGATGGAACTGTCAAGTAAGTCGGGCTTGAAGCCAAGCTCAACTCTGTCACTGCTCGTTGAGGTCTGACTCCACATGTGAACCTCCAGGCACCTGCCTGCGGCGTTGAGCTCCTGTACAACTGCCTGGTTTGCTCGGCACTGACCCCAACCACTCTTTTAGGGGCAGAGTTTTTTTTATTTTTTTAAGGGTAGATGTGGAAATGCTCCTTGAAGAGGCAGATCGTATGCTTATGGCTGTTGTGTTGAAAATGAGTTTCATGTAATTATTTTCTATTTACATATACAATATAAGTTTTATTCGTTCAAGGCAGTCATTTGTTCATAACTTTATTATTAGTAAGCTTGAGAGTTACCAGATCCAAGCAAACAGTTACTGGAACACACCCAATCAAAACAAGAGACTCAAACTAGGCACCGAAGGACAATTAAAATAAATTTTACCAGGTTACAAATAATTGACTGGAATAGCATTAAAAAAATGACATGTACAAAAATAATAAATGATGTTTCTAAACAAGAACTGTTGTCATTTAATTTAAAGGCACTATGTGTAATGTTCCTATTGAGGGTAAAATATGTTGACCTTAGATCAACTTCTAAAGAGCAAATGTGGTGCAGAAGCATGAGAGAGATCAACTAAGTGGCAAACAATTACACCAAAATCAAAAAAGGTGTTCAATACAAGATCAACTGGACTTTATTTGTTGCAGAAAACGTTTCGACTCCTATCCAAAAAGCCTCCTGGATAGGAGTCGAAACGTTTTCTGCAACAAATAAAGTCCAGTTGATCTTGTATTGAACGCCTTTTTGATTTTATCATGTCCTGGACGACTGAGAATCTTCACCAGCAAATTACACCGAAAACCCCTGTCACTGAACGATTAAATTAGTGAATGTTTTTAGATTTAATGATGAGTGTTTTTCTGGGCTGGAAATGAACAGGAAATAAATACATCTTAATGTTTTTGGTGCAAGATATTCAAGTGGGTAGAATTTACATCGTGTAGAAGAACAGAGTTTTTTTTTTTTTTTCTTGTCGACTGTGGTGCAGTGATGGATTCTGGCAAGCGGAGAGAGCAATTTTATTCACTAACAGGTGCAATGGCAAAACCACAGGGTGGCCAATAGAATAGCTACCATAGAATAATCTACAACCACCTCACCGGCCATTCCAATCCATCCATCCTGTCCAAGCCACTCCATGCTTCAAAAAAACAAAAACAAAAAAAAAAAACATAGTTTGCACACTGTCTCACCACAGCCATTAGTAACATAAAACACCAGGAGAAAATCCAATCACTTTTTTAAAGAGATGAAAATTACTTTAGCAATGGAGGTTATTGTTAAGTGGCAAGAAAAAGTGCTGCAGGTCAAAGAGCTCCAGGAGGAGTATCAGTATTTTAAGAAACAATAAACACTGTGGTTGCAAGCAGCTAGTCTCTAAATACCCAACAAGCATATAAAGAAAAATCAATCTTTCTGTTAACTGCCCATTGTTCCATATCAGACTTAGTGAAAAGCCTGAAGTCAATCTGCTGCCACTTCCATCTTTAGCAGCGGGTTTGGATGTTGGACAACATCCAAAGCGGGTGTCTTTAAAACACAAGCTATAACTGTGTTTGACTATCACACCAACATACACCCACTGCCAAATTGCAGTTTGCTGAGAGGAAGACAGAGACGAGGCTCTCTTGTCACTGACATGTGACAGTGTGTGTCATGAAGCCTAGTGAGATTAAATTTACCAAGAGAAGGATTTAATTAGACCACTTTGTATCTTTCATTGCAGCAAAGTCCTACTTACATTCATTCCAGGTTACTAAGCTACACAGACTTAGATGTAATGGCACAATTACTTTTAAAACCTGTCTGTAACAAAGAATGAAAATGTACACAAGTAGAAGGCAATACAATAAGGGTTTCCTTCAGTGGTGCGAGAACAGGGGAGGCCCGTGGGGGCCAGGGGCCACCCCCCACCCCCACCCCACCCCACCCACACACACACAAACTTTATGTCCCTGCATGTCAACCGGTCCCAGACAACAAAATGGTGACAATAACTGAAAACATTTTACTGTATTGGTCTGAATAATAAATTTTATCAATCAAACATTGACTCTGTAAGTTCTTTACGTTTAATATTCACAGACAGGCAAATGTGCAGCTTTGAGAGCCCTCAGTTGAAAGGCCTTGAAATCTTTCTAGCTTGTTTTATAACTTCTCATTTATTCTGTTAAACCAAGGCTACTTTTCCCACCATTCACAAAAGGTTTTCTTCAGATTAATTTGAGCTTTTTATAGTTTCACACAATCTGCTTGAATCTTTTTACAGCCTTTTTATGACAAAGTTTAACATTTTGCAGCGTGGCAGTAAATGCCATACCCTTTCAGCGGTGTGAGGGCAGGGTAATTGTCTCTGTGGCAAAATTATCCTTCAACAAAAGCTTGTGAAAATGACAGGGTTTTAACATAATAAGGAGCACTGTCATTTTACTTACAACCCACAAATTACTCCTGCCACCATTAGTTTGCTTTATTCTGTTGCAAGGAATGTTTATCTCCATCTTAGGGTCTTAATTTTACTCTTTTCTTCACGGCCTACGGTCTATAATTACATCCATCTGCTCTTTTTACATACAGTCTTCTTAGTCTAGGCATAAAGAACAAAATGCAGTGGAAAACACAGCATGATAAGAAAGAAGAATGACTATAAATGTCAGCTAAACACCAAGATTACATTTTTCTGAAGCTATCTGCCTTACAGAGACATTCAGGTCATTTTTAAAGGATGCTTTGTTGAAAAGTTATCATTAGTTAGGACCTTATTAGTCAACAAAAATAAATATAAGCAAATATGAAAAATAAGATGATGAATGAAAAATAACGATTTAATTTTATTTTAGATGTGTGGAGCAGCAGATGTATATGTAAACATCCATCCATCCATCATCTTTAATCGCTTCTTCCCTTTTTGGTTGTGGGTCACTGGTGCCCATGTCCAACTGTCAGTGTGCGAGAGGCAGGGGACGCTCTGGACAGATCTCCAGTCCACTCTCTCACTCAAACCTAGGGGCAATTTAAAGTTAACAATCATGCAAAACATGCATGTTTTTGGTCGGTGGGAGGAAACTGGAGTACCCAGAAAAAAAAACATGCAGCATGGGGAGAACATGCAAACTCCACCCAGTAATTAAATTAAATTCAATTCAAAATACTTTATTAATTCCAAAGGGAAATTAAATCTTGTTGTAGCTCATCATCCTGGTTTCATTAAGAGTTGTTGTATAAGCTGATCGCTGTGGGCAGGAAGGATCTCCCTCAGCAGTCCGTTCCACAGCAGTCCATCCCACAGCAGATCTGAATAAGCTGGTGATCCATCCACCTGGACCCAGCGGGCCTCTCGGTCCTCCTGGCCAGCTGGACCACCTGAATGTTGGGCAGAACTCCTCCCTGAGCGATGGCCACTCCTCTCAGCAGCTTGTTGAGCTCCTCACCATTGCAGACCGTCAGCTGCCGGTGTCGTCCCGATGGTCCGGACCTTCTTGTCATGAGCCACGTTTCCTGCCAGCTCCAGGATTTTGGAAGTCAGTCACTCGAGCACCTACGGCAGGTAGACAGACAGGCATCCACGGCCCTTCCTTTACAATTCTTTTGGGATTTGGGGCTGTATTTGAGGTATTATTTGAGCTATGAGATGTTAATCAGCTGCTCCCGGTTGTAAAAAAACACCTTGGTTTCATATGCTTACGCATCATAACAAGTGTTCAAAAGTAAAAGGTTTTGATTAAAAATCCTTCCAGCTGTACAGTCTCTGATCCAGAGGAAGTAACCATCTGAAAAAAGCAATTTACATACAGTAAAAGAGGAAATACATTTTCAAAAGCAATATCCCAGAATGAAAGTAACAGCTACTCCAACATGCAGCCACCTTGAGCAGCACAATTCTTTGATAGATCAGTAAAGTAAATCACTAATCAGCTAAGGCCCCCCAGCTGAGATTTGAACTGGGACGACGTACTCGCTGAGAGGCAGCAACCCTACCAACAACGCCACTGTGCCGCCCTCTATGTAAACAACAATCATAAAATGTTAAAGTGCATTGTGGAGAGGCGGGACATTTAATTTGAAGCTTGACGTTAAGCTGACACAGCAGTGATTAAAGAGCAGTTTAGCTCGGGTGAGCCACTCTGGGGAGGATATACATCCCTTTCATGACAGAAACCTGAAACTTCCAGCCTCAAAAAATAAAACAAATAAAGTAAATCCCATTCCTGTCACATGCAGCTTATTCACATGTATTTCTGAAATGTTTACTCCACTAGTTCTCTGGCAACATTCTCTTGCTTTTCCCTGCTGAATGAATTGAAAGACGAAAAAAGGTTCTGGAGGAGATGCAATGATGCACCTGCTATAAGGACTTGGTGTGAGAGGGAGATGTGTATGAATTAAATATTTTTCAAGAGGTGGAAGTGGAGGACTGGACTTTGTATTTGTTAGCATAAATATAAAGCATTCTCTGACACAATCCAAGGTAACCAAACATGCAAGGAGCAAATTCTTTCTTCTCATGCAAAGTTTGACTGGATTTTAGCTAATATTTAAAGGAGAAATGTAATCAAATCTGAAAAAATCGATATAACAAGAATTTCATATAGTAAACAACACACATAAACATACTTAGTATGCTTTTTTCAAGTCAGTAGCTTAAAGAAATAGTTTTTTTACATTTTTCCTGCTACATGCCGAAGTACAGTGATTTCTGTAGTAATTTTCTGGACGCACTTTTATGACACAATTAAGACCTCCTTTGCTATCTTACAATAACACTGAAGCTATAAACCCATCATTACTGTCCTCTTGTCTGTCATTTAAAATGGAAGCAGAAGACTTTTTTGAATCTGAAGGATATCACTTTAGTTTGTCAAAAACAGTTTGGTGATTTAGTGCATTAATGGGCATTTCTATCCTGGAAATACGAATAGCCGTGCGTTAGCCGCCGCATGCTAACGTTAGCATGCTAGCGCCGTATGCTAACATTAGCATGCTAGCGCCGTATGCTAACGTGGAAGTGGGGGTGTTGAAAATGTCCTGAAACAGTTACCAATGTCTTGTTAAGCTCTGTCTTCCCCAGAACATAGTAGGATCTAAAATGATTTTTAAAGATGAAGGAGCAAGTTGAAACATGCTGTCTCCCTCCTTGCTAGCTGGCTCACTAACTACGGTGGCCCTACACGGCCAAAATTCTACAGCGGCCGAATGCACAGGAGCGGTAAAAATACAATATAAAATTTTAAAAAAGTTTTAAATTCGATTTTGGGGCTTTTAGAATAGATTCTGAATCGCCAGGACTAAGAATCTTGATTCTTTAAAAAATAGATTTTTTTTGCTGCATCCATAATTGCTACACACTGAAACCTTTTTGTCCACAACTAGATACACACACTAATATTACTGTATGAGGGACGACTCGTTGCACTGCCTACGTCATATTCAGGGGACGGAGAGCAGGCAGGAGGAGGGGGGTCAAAAACACCAGATGAGAATTTTTTCACTTTGCAAAGTCTAAATTTGAGTTAGGATGACATTTTTGACTTGTGAAAATTTCTCAACAAGCTTATTTTATGCTTTTCATTAGACTACTATTAGCTTAAAAACACTTTTCATTTCTCCTTTAATAACTGCTGACAGAAAGAGAAGGAGCTCGGTTCAGACACACTGTAGGCCAGTTTGTATGTTTTATTGTGTGTGTTTGGTTGAGATTGCGTGTGTGTGTGGTGGGGGGGGTGTTATTAATTAGGCAGCTATGTGTGTAGAGTAAAACATTTGTCTTATGATCTGCGGAAAATCTTTCACTTAGCCTCTGTCCATTCCAAAAGGAGTTTAACCTGTATTAAAGAACACCTGTTGAATTGATCTTTTGTTCGCACAATATTTGCTTTGATTCGGTCAAACCTGGGTCGGACCACAGCCACCAGGTGTTTATAATAAAGGTAAAACTGATAAACGACTTCTCCCTAAATTCCCATTATGTGATAAAGTTAGAGACTAGTTGAAAAAAAAAAAAGTGTGTGTGTGTTCGTTTAAAATAGTATAGCACTGGGCTTCACTGAATTCTAAGTATTTGCAAACAAGCAGCCAGTTTATGAAAAAACGTGCATCATTTTCATGTGCACAGCTTGCAAAACTGTAGTTAAGCCTGTGTACATTATCTTCTTTTTTTTTCTTCAATTTTGCACACATCATACTCATATTGGGCCACACTTTGTCAGTTGCCTCCACATTTATGATTTAATCTTTTAAAGTATGTTTTTGTAATAAAGACAGATAAAGCTGGACAAGTTTCATAACTAATTAATATTTATTGTTACCATGGCTTAGCTGGGATGGCTGTGGAGCAATGGTAGCATAGGCGTTGCAACAATTATACTACAATATCAAATGAAAACTTTTCAATTTTAGCAAATCCACCCATCCATCCATCCATCCATCCAACCACCATCCATCCATCCATCCATCCATCCATCCATCCATCTCCGCTTATCCGGGGTCGGGTCGCGGGGGTAGCAGCCTAAGTAGGGAGGCCCAGACTTCCCTCTCCCCAGCCACATGGAGCAGCTCCTCTGGGGGAATCCCAAGGCGTTCCCAGGCCAGCCGAGAAACATAGTCCCTCCAGCGTGTCCTGGGTCTTCCTCTGGGTCTCCTCCCGGTGGGACATGCCCGGAACACCTCACCAGGGAGGCGTCCAGGAGGCATCCTAACCAGATGCCCGAGCCACCTCAACTGGCTCCTCTCGATGTGGAGAAGCAGCGGCTCTACTCCGAGTCCCTCCCGGATGACTGAGCTTCTCACCCTATCTCTAAGGGAGAGTCCAGACACCCTGCGGAGAAAACTCATTTCAGCCGCTTGTATCCGAGATCTTGTTCTTTCGGTCACAACCCAAAGCTCATGACCATAGATGAGGGTGGGAACGTAGATCGATCGGTAAATTGAGAGCTTTGCCTTTTGACTCAGCTCTCTCTTCACCACGACAGACCGGTACAGCGCCCGCTTCACTGCGGATGCTGCACCTATCCGCCTATCGATCTCACGCTCCATTTTTCCCTCATTTGTGAACAAAACCCCAAGATACTTAAACTCCTCCACTTGGGGCAGGACCTCCTCCCCGACACGGAGAGGGTACTCTACCCTTTTCCGGCTCAAGACCATGGCCTCGGATTTGGAGGAACGTCATACCATTGATGAGACAAAACTGGAACTTTTTGGCGAGGCACATCAGCTCTATGTTCCCAGACAATATCAAGAAAAGAACACTGTTCCTACTGTGAAACATGGAGGAGGTGCTGTTATGTTCTGGGGCTGCTTTGATGCATTTGCCACCGGGTGTCTTGAACCTGTACAGGGTACAATGAAATCTCAAGACTATCACGGGATTCTATAGAGAGACATAAGCTGTCCAGTGTCAGAAAGCTTGGTCTCAGTCGCAGGTCATGGGTCTTGCAACAGGACAATGACCCAAACCACACAGCTAAAAATCACCCAAGGATGGCTAAGAGGAAAACATTGGACTATTCTGAAGTGACCTAATATGAGCTCTGCTCTAAATACTAGTGAGCATCTTTGGAAGGAGCTGAAGCATGCTGTCTGGAAAAGGAACCCTTCAAACCTGAGACAACTGGAGCAGTTTACTCATGAGGAGTGGGCCAAATGCCTGCTGAGAGGTGCAGACGTCTCATTGACAGTTACAGGAATCGTTTGATTTCAGTGATTGATTCAAAAGGGTGTGCAACAAAATATTAAGTTAAGGGTACTATCATTTCTGTCCAGCCCTGTTCCATGAGTTTATATATATATACATATATATATATATATATATATATATATATATATATATATATATATATATATATATATATATATATATATATATATATATATATATATATATATATATATATATATATATATATATATATATATATATATATATATATATATATATATATATATATATATATATATATATATATATATATATATATATATATATATATATATATATATATATATATATTATATATATATATATATATATATATATATATATATATATATATATATATATATATATATATATATATATATATATATATATATATATATATATATATATATATATATATATATATATATATATATATATATATATATATATATATATATATATATATATATATATATATATATATATATATATATTATATATATATATATATATATATATATATATATATATATATATATATATATATATATATATATATATATATATATATATATATATATATATATATATATATATATATATATATATATATATATATATATATATATATATATATATATTTACAGGTAGTCCTCGACTTACAACAGAGATCCGTTCCTACGCGGCGGCATAAACCGAATTTTGGCGTAAGTCGGAACATACGTACATGCTGCACCTTATACATACAGTACTGTATTTTACCAAGCACTGGTAAACTCCTTACATAATTATCAAAAAACACATACATTTGGGAGCCATAATGAAGGGAAAAAAGAGTTAATTTCTTACTGGGATGCTGTTGTGAAGCCGTTTCCCCCATCCCTCCTCCGTATTCTCTATTGCATTCATGGCGTAAAACTGCCATCCAGCTCGGTCCATCTGCCGTATTCCATTCCGTTTACGACGTAAAACAGGGTTCACAGTACAGTTTTGGTTTTTGAATGTCCAGAGGACCAGACTTTGATTTTTTTAGAGAGTAATGTGTAGCATTCCTCCGCCGCTACGTTTAATACGTAAAACCGGAAACTGCGTAACTCGGCTTTTCAAAAAAAAAAGAAAAAAAAATATATATATATATATATATATATATATTTTTTTTTATGAGATACGTCGTAACACCGAAACGTCGTAACTCAAGACCGTCGTAAGTTGAGAACTACCTGTATATATATAATTCTGTTGAAGCATGGTTGAAAAGTAATGTTTGACTTTCATTTGTTCATTTTCACAATTTTTATTTATTCATTATTACTTTTGTCGGATTCAAGTTATTTCTGTGACCATTGTGGGTATTTCTTTCTTTAACCGAGGGGTACGAATATCCACGTGTATTGACATGCAATGTTGAAATGTGGGTCTACACTCAGTGTAAGCACTCAGCTGAAGCTGCAAAATATAAACACGTGGAAGTTTGAGTCACCTGATGGATCTACATCAGGCTGGTCGTGGCCTGAGGAACAGTCATGTCACGGCTGAACAAGCATCGACACTCTGAGACAATGTTTAGGCAGAGATATGAGTTAATCTGCTGCCTAAGAGAGAACAGGTAAAACAGCTGTCAAGAATAAATGTCAGGGATCAACCAGGGAATTGCGGAGTTATTTTTATTTTTTGTCAGTGCTCTTCTTTAACTTCAATAATTAATAAAAGGTGTATTACTTTTTGATCTATTTCTGTCTGGTCTTCATGACTTTGCAACGAATACCTTTAAATTTTGAACAAACTGGCCTAATTTTAATATTCCATGCTTTATTGTTTTGAAGAGGGTACTTAATTTTTTTTATGTAACAAGCAAAATAGAAAACTATATTCAGCATTTAATAATTGGTGAGTTGTGATATCGTTATGTAAAGCCTCTAGCAAAGAGGTCACCACTGCCACTGGCCAATAAATGGCCCCCAACAAACTAAAATTGGCCTGTGAGCCAACAGTTGGTTTAGTGAGAGAAAGGGCAGCAAGGAGCTCTTTTAATTTGAAAGAGACTCCTGTTCTAAACCAATTCTCCATCTTTGGATCTAAACTGACCAACTTTCTATTTTGCATCCCCAACCTTCAAGCTCATGTTTCCTGTCCTGCTTTGATCTCCCCTCTGCCTCCCCCACTGCTTCTGACAGATGGGACCATAAGACCCCGGCAAAGAAACTGCTGCTTGGACACATCTGTCTGACAAGGTGAAAACATCTGCAGAGGAAAGACAAGAGTGACTGAATTGTCCCCACACAACCTGCTCCCACTCACCCACTTGGCTTACATATTTCATATTGACTGACAACCTAATGCTGCCCCCGCCCCCCACCCCCCAACATAAGTGTGTGTGTGTGTGTGTGTGTGTGTGTGTGGGGGGGGTTAACAGAGTGTGTTCTAAACTCAAGTCTGCAGGAGAGCCTTAAGATTTGAGGCGGTGGAACATCTTGCGTCCCAGTAACTTCATTGGACTCCCAGCATGCAATGCTGTCAGTGCACCTCTCAGTGTGGCTGACACCACAGCTGCAGCGAAGGAAAATGGAGTCTAAAAGATTTATAGCCTAAATGATCACAGATCTACATTTCAAATACTAATCCCCAGCTTGTGCATCCTGTTTCCAGATGGTATAGCTCTGAAGGAGGCGTTTTTTCCTGTCCTGAGGATAATATTGCAACTAGATTTCACAATTTGACAAGTTGAGAAGAATGCTGGTGTTGTAAATGAAATGTGTGGAATCAGAGGCAGAATTAGTCATTTTCAGCTGCGAGGCAAAGCACAGGAACAGAGCCCTCTATTCCCTTTCTTCTTTCTGCTGTTCAACCCATATTCATCTGCTTATATTTATGAAATCAACATTTCAGTTCCCTTTCAGTTGGTCTCTCGGTGCAACATACTTGCTATGGGAATTGCGCCCCCGCGCGATTACCTGAAGGAATATACTCACGCCTTTACGGCTAGGGGCGTCACCGCCGCGCCAGAGGCCCCGCCCTCTGGGTACTTAAGCGGCCTGCGCCCCTCCATCTTTCTCTTTTTTGCCCTTCACCTCGCTTAACACCTGAACTTCGTGGGACTTCTCTGTTGTCGCATCGCTCGACTGAGGTGAGCTTGCTCCCTACACTGAGCTTACAGAGAAATTTTCCTGCGTATTGCTGGGCTGGCGAAAGCTAGTCCAGCGTTTTTCTACTCACCTTCGAAGTCTTCTTCTTTCCACAGCTTCACGCTCGACGGCGCTAACTGCGTCACATTCTCCTGCCACCATTAGCAGGCTAACCAGCGGAAGCAAGACGATGGAGAGGACGGCTTCAAACAAAAGAAAACTAACCTCGACGCTTCTCGCCAGACATGGCTCCCGAGAAGGGAAAACGGAGGACAAGGAAGAGGAAAATCAAGACGACAAGTCCTCGCTTGCGCCCATGCCCCAGCGGCTGCGGCTACTCCCTCTCGGCGACGGACACCCACGAGGCCTGTCCGCTCTGCCTAGGGATGCTTCACGCAAGGAAAGCGCTGGAATTCCCCGACTCCTGCACCCACTGCCGTCGAATGTCGGCGTAGTGAGGAAACGACGGGCTGACGCGTTGGCCAAATCCATGGCTAGGAACGTGGCTCTGAAGGCCGCACGTCGCACTGTGGTACCCGCTCCTGAACCAGAGCCTGAAAATGTGGACCTGGAATGCAGTGGCCGAGTCAGAGAGGACAACATGTCGGACTCTTCAATTGACGCCGAGGACTCGACGCCCGAAGTGTCTGACCAGGACGCCGAATATGGTCACAAGGGAGAAACTGTGGATTTCTCCCAGAACCTGGAGCAAATCCTCCCGGAACTGGACCTGTCGGTACCTGCTCTGTTCGACTTGTGTCATAGAGCGGCGGATGCCCTGCAGGTCAAGTGGCCAGACCCCATGCCTCGCCAACAGGCTACGAGGCTAGCGGGAAGCTACTTCTTTGCAAAACAGCCGACAACGTCGTAGAAAATGCCTGTTTTCCCGGACTTCCTCATGGAGCTCAAATGCTCCTGGGCGGAGCCCGGAGCCCCCATCATGCTGCCATTATCCCGACTCCTTGACGTGGCGGGAATGGAGACAGAAGGCCTCGCTAACGCACCTCCGATAGAGGAAACTTTGGCGGCTCACTTGGCCCCCACCACCACGGGGATGAAACCAACGCTGGCCAGCAAAGCCTGTCGCGCTTCGGAGAAACAACTCGAGAAGTGCTACAAGGCTCAGGGCCTCGCAGCCCGCGCAATGAACGTATCGACCATGGTGCAGGCGTACCTGGCGGAAAAACTCCAACATATCCAGGTAGCAAAGGATGAGCAGGCCGCAACTGAAGCCGTGGAGGAGGACCGGCGTGCCTCGGACCTCGTGCTCCGCATGATTGGGACAATAGCCATTTCACGAGGCAAGGCAATGGCGGAAATAGTTGTCGCCCAGCGCCATCTTTGGCTAACTATGTCGGACCTCCCGGAAAACCAGAGGTCCACGTTCCTCCTACATCCCATCGAGTCGACGGGACTCTTTGGGGGAGCCTTGGAACACGTCCAGGCCAGACTGGAACAAAGACGCAAACGCCAAGAAAAAGCTTTGCACCCCCAAAGGAAAACACACGTGGCCTACCACGGAAGAGATTCGCTGATGGTGGCGAAACCTTCCAGTACTGGCCGAGGACCTCTTCAGTGACCCGATGTGGTAAAGAGACTCGAACCTGATGAAACAGGACGAACTTATGTTTTTACAGGTTTGCCCACCCACGTGGTACGGGAACCTAACTTCTTGAGCCCAGTCTCCCCTTGTAAAAGACTACGAGGAGTGAGAGGTATGTGTGCACGCACCAAACATGACTCGAATGTTGCATGTGTAAACAAAACAAACACTGTTTCAGACATGTATAAAAATACAGATACCAAAGCACAGACTGCCCTGGTTCTTGACTCGAGTCCCATTTTTATAAACAAACCATGTGGTTAAACCATGAACCACAGCAAGATACACGAGCCCTGTCAAAGACGGTCAGATCTCACGATATCTTTTGTCGGGCCGACCAACCTGCTCAAAGGAGTGCGAGAGGGGTCAAGGGTCACCCCTCTGACGCTAAAACACAACGAGCAGCAGTTTAACATGCCCTCCAGGCTCTGCGCGCATGCGCAGGCATGGGAGGCGTGTTTACCAAACGATTGGGTCATGACAACAATACGTCACGGGCTCAAGTTGCAGTTTTCAAAAAGACCGCCCCATTTCACAGGGGTGCTGCAGTCTAAAATTAACCCCAAATGTGCACACGTGCTGAGGGAGGAAGTCTCAACAATGCTACAAAAGGGGGTGATTAGCTTGGTCTCAGGACGCAAGCTACGCTCTGGCCACTACAGTAAATACTTCCTGGTACCCAAAAAGGATCTTTCCCTGAGACCGATTCTGGATCTCAGGACTCTCAACAAGAGGATTAAGACATTTAAGTTTAAGATGCTTATACTACGGCAAGCTCTCCAGTCGGTGAGACCTGGAGACTACGCGCGTACAATGGATTTGAAAGATGCCTATTTTCATATAGGCATATGGAGAAAAAACATAGGAAGTTCCTCCGCTTTGCCTTAGAGAGAATTACTTATGAATTCAAAGCTTTACCCTTTGGTTTAAAGACTGCTCCGTGTACATTTAATAAATGTCTGGATGCAGCCATGACCCCTCTTAGGAATCAAGGACTTAGGGTCATGAATTACTTGGAAGACCTGCTGATTCTGGCTGAAAGCAGAAAGCAGGCCCAGTCACTCTCCTTTAAGGTGATTTCTCACCTGGAGTCTCTCGGTTTTGTCATAAACCTACAAAAAAGTGATTTGTCCCCATCACAGGTTACTGTATTTTTGGGTGTACAGATCAATACTGTCCACTACAGAGCATGGCTCTCGAAGGAACGAGTTTCCTCCTTTCGCCGTTGCCTGGAAAGATTTAAACTGGACCAACGGGTCCCTGTGAAACTCTGCCAACGCCTTTTAGGCCTCTTGGCAGCAGCCATTCCCTGTGTGCCATACGCATTACTGAAAATACCTTGATGCATGCTCAATAATCCAGGTAGAAAAATCCAAAAAAGCTAAGTCTGGTCCTCTGGACATTCAAAAAACAAAACAAAACAAAGCAAAAAAAAACTGTAGAAACGTTTCGTCTTTCGTCCGAAAGACTTCCTCAGTCTGAGAAGCTGTGTTCAGCTCAGTCTTATAAATAGCACCCTCCCACAGTGGATCAACCAGTTGGCTGATGACAGCCGAAACCAATGCGAAACAATGTTGTTATTGCTAGTATCACTCAGTCCTCTGTGAATAGCAAACAACCATCAGGGTGTTAATGATCCATCGTCAGGCTGATGATCCTCCTTGATCATGTGAGCAGCTGGTTTCGGCTGTCATCAGCCAACTGGTTGATCCACTGTGGGAGGGTGCTATTTATAGCACCTGTGTGATAGCACCTGTGTGACAGCACCTGTGTGACAGCACCTGTGTGACAGCACCTGTGTGACAGCACCTGTGTGGCAAGATGGCGCCAGTGTGTTGGGCGTCTCGTCTGCCACTCTGTCTTTTTTTTAATTATTTTTGTTCCTATGCTTTTATGATGTGGACTCTCTACTGGTGTATGATCGCCAAACCCTTTTTGGGCTTCGTCTGCCTGCTGCTAATATTTTACATCATCATGAGAAGCACGATTCTTTGCCCCCGCTGTTGGCCGGAGTTCCATCATACCTGTGCCGGGTACCACACCCCCCTCGCCGGAGAAGACGTCACCGGCGTCGAGGTAAACGCGGTGGGCTCTTGGTGAAGCTGAGGACCGTTTTGGCAAGTTCGCCGGGAGTATTCCTGTCCCAGATTGGATCATTTCCTGGTCTGCATGCTTCGCGGCGCTCCTTGGACCCGGTTGATTCCTGGCTGGTACCTGTTGTCGACTCGGATCAACATTTCCTTCCTCCACGTCTCACTCCTCCACATCTGCGCTGGCGAAGTGCCGACCTTGGAAATCTGCAACACTTTGCTCGGATTAATTCTCCTGCTGCATCGCCAGAACCAGTTCCTATCAGGATGGGTCTGGTAAACGCGAGATCTGTTGCAAACAAAACTTTTATTCTGAAGGATTTTTATTCGTCTCAGGGTTTGGACTTTCTCTCCGTGACGGAAACTTGGATTTCTTCGGGTGAGTCCAGTGTTTTCTCTGAACTTTTACCCCATGGCTGCTCATATTTTAATACTCCAAGGCTCTCGGGCCGTGGAGGAGGTTTAGCTGTCATTTATAAATCTTGTTTTGACTGTAAGCAGTTGTCCCCCCCGACTGCTTTTTCTTCGTTTGAACTGAGCATGTTTGAGCTCGGCTGCACTCCTCCACTTCTGTGCGCAGTCATCTATAGGGCTCCCAAGTACAATAAGGATTTCATACGGGACTTTTCTGATTTTTTGAGCGATTACATGTCCAAATATGAGCTAATTTTATTTTTAGGAGATTTTAATATCCCGGTGTGCTGCTCTGGAAAGCCGTTGGTGAAGGATTTTTTAGATTTAGTTGATGCATTTGGTCTCACTCAATCAGTGAAGGGCCCAACGCATGAACGTACACACACCCTCGACCTTGTCTTATCTTATGGATTGTCTATTTTAAACTTGGAAATTGGTGATGCATTGTTTTCCGACCATATGCCAGTTTTATTTGATTTTATTCCTGTTTCTAAAGCTGTTAAACCCTGTGCTCCTGCTCGAAGCTGCCGTGTTTTTAACTCATCCACTGCTGCTCATTTTTCCACAGCCTTTAATAGTTTAAATTCACAGCTCTCTGTGTCTCTCAGCACTGAGGAGCTTTCACTACATTTTGATTCTTTATGCAACACTATTCTGAATGATGTGGCCCCAATTAAAACTAGGCGTTCAAAGCCTAAATCTGACCCGTGGTTGAGTGACCATACCCGTGCCATTAGGCAGGTATGCAGGAAAAATGAACGCAAATGGAGAAAGGATGGTCTCCAAGTCTCATTTGATATGGTGAGAGAGAGTTGGCGTCGCTATCAACAAGCTGTAAAAACAGCCAGAGCCAAATATTTCTCTGACATTATTGTTGCCAACTCTCACAATCCCCGTGTTCTTTATGATACAATCAACACGGTCCTAAATTCACATGAACCGGTTCCTATTGAAGCATCTAAAGAACTTTGTGATAAGTTCCTTCAATTTTTTTTGGACAAGGTTACGAACACGAGGGCTTGTATTTCTTTTCCTTCCCATGACCCTTCCATCCTGGTCCCCTGTCCTGCACTTTTTGATCATCTGGAGCCTATTTCTCTCTCCTACCTAGAGAAAATTGTCACCAGTATGAAACCATCAGGTTCCCCCCTTGATGTTGTACCTCCTTGTTTTCTTAAGGAGGTATTTTCTACAGTTGGCTCTTTTGTTCTAAATTTGATCAATAGCAGCTTAATGTTTAGCGTGGTGCCAGGCAATTTTAGACATGCTGTGGTTCAGCCATTATTGAAAAAACCTGGCCTTGATCCTACCTCTTTGTCCAACTTTAGGCCAATTTCAAAGTTACCTTTTATTTCAAAAATATTGGAAAAAGTTGTTTACACCCAGCTGAAGGACTTTTTGGATGAATTTAAAATTTTGGAGGTCTTCCAGTCTGGTTTTAAAACCTACCATAGCACTGAATCTGCTCTTTTAAGGGTTTTTAATGATATATTTTTATCGCTGGATTCTGGAAACTGTGTTTTACTTGTGCTTTTAGATTTAACAGCTGCTTTTGACACAGTCGACCATGAAATTCTTATCGCCAGATTGGAGCAATGGGTGGGCATCACTGGCTCAGCTCTGCAGTGGTTTAGGTCCTACCTTTCAAATCGAAGTTTCAGTGTGAAGATTGATAATTTTACCTCTGCATCTGCTGCCCTCCCCTGGGGTGTACCCCAGGGATCTATCCTTGGTCCTCTTCTCTTCTCACTTTACCTTCTGCCACTCGGTTCTATTTTCAGAAAGCATGGTGTGCAGTTTCATTTGTATGCGGATGACTGTCAAGTCTATTTTCCTGTAAAACAAAATGGCTCCACGCAGTCTCTTCTGGACTGTCTTGGTGACATTAGAGGGTGGATGGCGCTTAATTTCCTCCATTTTAATGATAAAAAGACCGAGGTTATGGTCTTTAAATCTAGTGCTCCTGACAGTCCCACCACTTTTGATTTTTCCTCTTTGGCCCCATATGAAAAGTCGATTGTGACAAATCTAGGAGTGAAAATTGACCCCTGCCTGAAACTGGACTGTCACATCAACAGCATGGTTAAGTCCTCGTTCTTTCATCTGAGGCGCCTGTCAAAAATCAAGCCCCTCCTTTCTAGACGCCACTTAGAGACAGTAATCCACGCTTTTATTACTTCACGCCTGGATTATTGTAACTCTCTTCTGATTGGAGTAAATAAGGCCTCGCTTTCTCGGTTGCAGCTGGTACAAAATGCTGCTGCACGATTTTTGACTGGTACAGGCAGACGTGAGCACATCACTCCAGTTTTAATGTCCCTTCATTGGCTTCCTGTCCAGTTTCGAATCCATTTTAAAGTTTTATTGTTTGTTTTTAAGTCTTTGAACGGTTTTAGTCCCTCTTATCTGTCTGAACTGCTTCAACTTTATGTGCCATCACGTGCTCTTAGATCCGCTGACCAGATGCTTTTAGCAGTCCCGAAAACCTTTTATAAGACCAGAGGAGACAGAGCATTTTCAGCTCTGGCTCCTAAATTGAGGAACGAGCTGCCACTGAAGGTCAGGCAGGCCCCATCAATATCTGTTTTTAAAACACATATGTTTTCATTGGCTTTTAAACCAGAATGAGTTCACATCTCTGTTTTAAAGATCCACTGACGTGATTTTTCTACTATTCATCAAATTGCTCAAAATATATATATTTTATCATTTAAATATGTTAGTTTTTGCAAACAAAATGATAAATCACTTTAATTTTGCTTTAAAAGTGATTTTGAACTTCAAGCCGTGTTTAATCATGGGAAATCCGTTTACACCTGAACGCACCATCTGTGACGTAATGTCCAGAGTGAGAGGCAGAGGGCTCCAGTCTCTTCAATAGCGGACATTTTAAAACTTGACTAATTTATCAATCTAGGTGAAGATTTGAGCTATTTGTCTTCATTTTGGGAAGCAGAAAATAGTTTGGGTGATGGAACAAGAAACAACAGGATCTAATTTAGGTCTGATGCTGTATCAGACTTCCTTCATGTGGAGCTGCGCACACCGTGACAAGCTCAGAGCTCTGCCTCAACTCTGGACATTACATCACAGATGGTGCGTTCGGGTGTAAACGGATTTCCCACGATTAAACACAGCTTGAAGTTCAAAATCACTTTTAAAGCAAAATTAAAGTGATTTATCATTTTGTTTGCAAAAACTAACATATTTAAATGATAAAATATATATATATTTTGAGCAATTTGATGAATAGTAGAAAAATCACGTCAGTGGATCTTTAATGTTGTATTATTTTACTTGTGATGTTCTGATATTTATATGATTGAGAT
>JBBPBX010021065.1:27214-39921 GCA_038048925.1 Garcialebias charrua | reverse complement strand
ATGATAAAAATGATCATTTCTGATCATTTTTGAGCAATCTTGGGCAGCAGGAAGTAGGTCTTCAGTTTACACGGTCACAAATTAATGTAGAACACCGGACGCCATTTTAGGTTCAGTCACGGGGGTCTCCGGTCACAAATTAATGTAGAACACCGGACGCCATTTTAGGTTAGCTGCCGGAGCTGCCGGGAGCCGGCCTTTGAAGACTGGTGACCAGGATGGCTTCATATGGATTAATTACTAGCTGGAATCGCTCTGTGAGCTCTGTGGACGTCTCAGGCTGGAGCAGCAGCTGCAGATTGATCGCCGATTGCGCCGCACCGCCGCTCCAACACCAGCTGCCTGGCTAGCTAACACAGGCCTCGAGCAGCTGCCGTGGTTAGCTCGCCGGCCGCGGCGCTGCTCGGCCCGACAACAATCATGGCAACGCATGGCAACCTAAGATGTCGGCTTTGACCATCTCAAAGTAAGAAAATATATTTTTATTTATTCTGTAAATGTGAATAGCAATGTTTAACATTACAGGTTACAGTACACTACTGTACATGCTTAAATGTGTGCGCGCGCTCCGTTAGCGGTATTTCCACGACCTACGAACGGAATAAGGACCTACGAACTGGACGCTATTTTCACCCCCTAGCTACGGCAGAATCGAGCTGCGAACAGTTCTTATCTCCCTAACTCGGACGTAACTAGGGGGTCACCTGTATACACCAAATCCCCCAGTCTATCAGCAGGGGACAGACATGTTGTTCAGCCTAATAACGTTATGGTACTCCCGCTTGTTTCTTTTTAAATGTAAACTTCTCTATTTTAACATTTTGCCTCTACAATTCCCTCAGTAAATCCTGATATTCCTGGAGATATTTCAGCCCCTTGAAATGCTCAAAACTTAGCATCATAGGTGGCGGACAGTCATATTCAGAGCCGACAGCAAGTTTACTGTGGCCTATGTTATGTACATACAGCAATCACTCCTGATTATGTACACATGAGGTACCAAATAGTCACCATAGCTAATCAGTAAACTATAGAAGCCAAACAAGGATTCGTTGATACTAAAATATTTGTCTTAATACAGGTAGTCCTCGGGTTACGACGGTCTCGAGTTACGACGTTTCATGGTTACGTCATGCATCTCCATTAAAAAAAAATATATACAGTATGTATATATACATATATACTGTATATATATTTAGAAAAAAATTATTTTGAAAGCCGAGTTCCGAGTTCCTTCCAGTTTTGACAGCAGAAGCAGTAGCTTGACGGAGAAGCTACAGGGCCGGACCTTATTGTTTGGACCGGCAGACCGACGAGGAAGGACGAGCTAACACGCTAATAGACCTTACTGTAAAGCTCTGGGCCGCGCGAAGCAATGGAAAACTACAAGCTGCTGCAGAGCTTGGAGGAACAACGAGCTAACATGCTAACAGCTTCACCAGCTCCCAGCAGGAAATTAACTATTTTTTCACTTCATTATGGCTCCAAATATATGTGTTTTTGATAATTATGTAGGGTACTGTGTTAGGATAGGCTAAGTGCTTGGTAACTGTACAGTACTGTACATGTATATGGGGCAGTGTGTACGTATTTTCCGTCTTACGATGAAATTCAGGTTACGACGGCGTGTAGGAACGGAACTCCGTCATAAGTCGGGGACTACCTGTATATGTACCGGTCCGGTACATGTTAAAATCTTTAAAAGATCAGATCAGTGTTTTAAAGTTCCTTAAATTTTCCCTTTCTGGAAAATGTGAATGTCATTTTCAAGGTTTCCCAGGATTTCTAAATTTGCTTGGAACCTTTCTTTAAAATGCAACGCTTCATGGAAGCATGTAAAGGCAAGTGTATTCATAAATCACGGGAAATAAATTGTCTGTTTTGTTTAACAACATTAAAAGTACAAATAATCTGGTGAATAGTAAGGTTTGCAGGGTAGTGATCATCATATCCGTCTTACTTTGAGATTTAAGACTTAACACAACTGAAATTTGGTTTCACTAGTGTGTACAGTGAATTCGGAAAGAGCTTATAATTTCTTAGTTTCCATTTAGATGCATTTAAGCAGAACATGTTATGCTCACTGCACAACTAAAACGTGTTAAATCAGATGTGGCTTTTTCCAATTACACTGTACTACAATAATAAGGTTGGGAAAACAAGACGCAGGAATAACCTCATACAGATTTTGCCTCAGCAGCTTTCACTCTAACTTTTCCACTCTGTCTGGAAATGTTTCCTGACAAACTGCAACCTCCTAAACCCAGTTCACACCATCCAGTCCTCTACCGTACCTCTATGACGAGAGTGACTTGATCGACTCCTCGTAGTGTTGTTCGGTCAAACGGGTCAAAGTTGTCGTCCCTCATAATGGGAGGCTGAAGGATGTAGCCGCTCCGTCCATTTAGCATGAACAGAGCCTGGTTCATCTGCATGGGCTTGTCTGCGCGCAGAAGTCAAAAATAAAAGAAAAGCTAGGAATGTGAAGATCCAGTTTGTGCAGCTTCTTCTGGTCTGAGAAAAAGTTACATACCTGCTGTCTGGAAGTTTAGTGCGACCAGCTGGGAACCACAGAGCCACATGGGGAGTGGGTCATAGTTGGAGGAGTCTAACCGCTGGCCTCTGGGGTAGATCCTCGACAGCTGCAGCCGGTTGTACTGCAGGAACTTCTTCCCCTTGATTTTGTTGACGTACTTTTCTGCTTTGGTCTCAGGGAAAGATGACATGTCACGGAAACATGCCCGCTCTGTGCCAATCTCTGCGAAAGGCAAAAGACAAATTTAACCATTCGGCGCTGACGACTCGTCCTCAAGGTTCATTAAAACACACCCAGGCCAAGTTAAATCAAGTGTAGTGAGTATTCTCCGGTGTATTATACGCTGTATTTTTGCTCATTTGAATGTCCTGCGTATTAAACACAGAAGAGTATTATTTATGGATTTTTTCCCATATTTTTAGACCCATTTTTCACTCTGATTCTTCGTTTTTCATTTTTGGCAAAAATGGTGCAGTACCAGTTTCGGCCGCTATACGGGCGCTGTGGGCAGCAGCCAGCAGAGGACTCAGAGAGCGAAGAGGAAGAGGAGGGCCACTTCCAGACATTTCTAGCTCATGTGTCCGAAAACAGCCTCCTCTGGTCGGACTGACTCTGTCGCTGCCCGCCCCTTGCTCTGGATGTAGCTGCTATTAGCTGTGAGGTTCGCTGTTTTTGTTTGCAAGATACCACTCATAAACCACACCGCGGATTTTTAAATCCAGCTGATTTCACATTTGGTTCAGCTCAGGAGCCCGTCTGCTATAGTCAGGTAAGAAATATATTTTTTAAGCGTTTATTTAGCTAAATTTAAAGAAACAAAGCGTCCGGTCCGAGCCGCCTGCCTAAAATTCGGCGAAGTTTTTTTTTAAATCCAGCTGATTTGAACATTTCGTTAAGCTCAGGAGCACGTCTGCTATAAAGTCAGCTAAGAAATATATTTTTCTCGCAAAGAAATAATTGTTTTTACCGTGTTTCCTTGTGAAGTTCTTTGTACTCGCTCGCTTCTGTCGCCGCCATTTTAAGCAGGGCAAATGAGGCGCTGACGCGTCGCGTGGCGATGACGCGTATTAAACACCGAAGCGTATTATGTACATTTTTTTCTTGTTTATTGTTAATAATTGGACAAAGCGTATTAAACACCGGTGCGTATTTTACACCAGAGAATACGGTAACTGTCTGCAATGCTTACTCTCTTCATCAAACGGCACAGGCCTACAGTAGACAACTAGATCTGATAACTCCAGTGCAATCTTCTTCCTCCTTTCCATCATCTTCCCCTCCTCCAGCTGGACACAAAGAGAACCATGTCAAAACCACCGAACACGCATTACTTCACCGACTGAAGCCTTCAAACACACCCACTGTGCCCCGTGACAAGGTTGTGTATTTCTTCGTACCTTGGCCTCTGAGGTCATGGCCACTTCACGAATCTTGAGCACCCACTGATTCAGTTCTTCTAGGCTGGAGGCAGCCACGTCCAGAACCTGACGTGTAGGGCTATTTGACACCAGGGTGAAGACGTATGGTCGGCTGCCCTTCCCTTCAGGACGAACAACTGAGAAGAAGTGGGGTAAAAAAGCAAAAGATGACAGAGTCTTTGATTTACCTTGTTTTTTTTTATGATTTCCACTTTATTTCACAATGAACAATAAAAAGATACAATAACATTCAAATAGAAAGTTTAAAAAGTGTCTTTCAGCATGGTCAGCTGTGATTTAATCATCTTTGTAAAAAAAAAAAAAGCAGAGACTAAAGCTCAAATATTCTGAACTTTATCTGGAAACCATGACTCAGCAGATCTTATTCCATCACAGATGATGGAAGCTACAGGTTTTCAAAAGATTAGAAAAGTAATTTCCCATGTAACCACTAGATGGGGCTCGTTAGTCACAATGGTTTAAAAAATAAATAAATGAACGGGACAATGCAGAACAACAAAAAATAAAATTATTTTAAAAATAATAATAAAATAAAAATAAAAAAAAAACAGCAAAAAATATAATAATTAACACAGCCTGTGCCAAGGCTTATGTTATATGCCTAACAGTTCTTAATATGTTTTAACAAAAGATCTGATCGATAATCGTTTCTTTTTTATGTAGTTATTTTATATATTTTCTTTTTTTGTGTGTTTTTTTTAATTGATTTTAATTTCTCTTTTTACCGGTATATAGTTATTTTATACTGTTTTTATTGTGTTTTTAATGCTGTAAAGTGTCCTTGAGTGTTTTGAAAGGCGCTACCAAATAAAATGCATTATTATTATTATTATTACAGGTAACCCTCGAGGTACGACACCTGCGACCTACGGCAACTCAGACTTACGATTTTATCATATTTAATAAAAATATGATTAAAAAAAAAATTATTATTATTATTTTTTTTGTGTGTTTAAAAGTTATTAATTTCATGTGTATCCACAGTATTCCTGAGGGTGTCACTGTATTTGCGAATGTGCATTGAACTTCCTGTCCGACACCGGAAGTGCCTGTATTCCATTGGCGGAGTATGGATCGCGGGTGTTTTTGAAAGTTATTTTCATTCATTTTATCGGAGCAAACACAGCTTTTGTTTAAACGGAACGTTTACTGAAATGTCCTACCGGGGTTCAGGTACCTGCTGTGCTGTTCGCGGCTGCACCAACAACCGGACCAAGCTAAATCTTTGGCTAAAACAACAGTGTTTTCAACACGGACCCAAAACAAAGAAAGAGTGTTCCTGCATCCTTCTCTATGGCTGTGTCTGCGCGATCAGGTAACATCTGTAATTTCTTTTTATTCAGGGAGGGTTTATTAATGAGAGTTTTGGATGATTTACTGTCTTAAAACGATATATGTCAGGCGCGACCGGTACTTTTAGCCGAGATAGCTACTAACAAACCTTAGCCGAGAGGCCGGAGCAAACGCGTTCGCTATGTATGTATTTTTAAATTATGTCAGCGCGATCAGGTCACATATGTTATTTCTTTTTATTCGGGGAGGGATATTAATGAGCGTTTTGGAAGATTTACTGTCTTAAAACGATAGATCTCAGATGCTCCCGGTATTTTTAGCCGGGATAGCTGCTAACAAACCTTAGCCGAGAGGCCGGAGCAAACGCGTTCGCTATGTATGTATTTTTAAATTATGTCAGCGCGATCAGGTCACATCTGTAATTTCTTTTTATTCGGGGAGGGATATTAATGAGATTTTTGGAAGATTTACTGTCTTAAAACGATAGATCTCAGATGCTCCCGGTATTTTTAGCCGGGATAGCTGCTAACAAACCTTAGCCGAGAGGCCGGAGCAAACGCGTTCGCTATTTATGTCGTTTTAAATTATGTCTGCGCGATCAGGTCACATCTGTAATTTCTTTTTATTTGTCCCTCCTCTTTTAACAAAACGAGTGGTGTTCCCACATTTTTAATGAACGAAAACAACAAAGTTTGGACTGTCTTCAACTGTATTACTCGCATGTAAACAAACGGTGTTTCCGGTCAACCGGAAGTCGTGTGCACATTTCGCGCAAAGCATCATGGGACGTAGGAATACTGTGGATAGCACTTTGTTGCAGCTGTGGTTGTTTTAAATGGCTTTATAAATAAAGTATAAATATTAATTTTACGTTTTGATTAGAAATTTATCGTATTATGCAACTTCCGGTTTCCGCTCGCCACTTCCGGTCGCCATTTTACAACTGTACTGCAGTCAATGGAGCTCCAGAGTCTACTGTCAGCTGGCTCCGTGTGCCCGATCAGGGTTGCCTCATACGGATAAATTAGCTGGAAACACTCGGTCAACTCTGTGGACGTCTCAGGTCCGGAGGAGCAGCCGCGGATCGCCCCGCGATCGGCGGCCACAACGCCGCCCGACATGCTAACGACAGCAGCTAACAAAGCAGCTAACACAGGCGAAGACACCGAGCCGACATGCCGCGGAGGATCCATCTGCGGCCGGGAGCTCGCCGCAAATGTCCGCCTGGCAGTCGGGGCCACCGGCTCAAAGTAAGACATTATATTTTTTATTTATTGTGCAGTTCTGTGCGTGTTTATGGCCTTAGTATGTCTGCTTGTTCAGTCTCATGCCATTAAATATGTGTGCGGCGCTCCGTTAGCGGTATAACCGCGACCTATGTCAGAAACGCGGACCTACGACAGGCATGTGTTTTTGGTCCGCGAGGTACGACAACATCGACCTAAGTCACACACGTAGGTCCCTATCCCTGACGTAACTCGAGGGGTTGCTGTATTAATGTCAAATGCTGTTCGTCTAAAAATTGGCCCAGTTGGTAGAGCTGCCGCCTCTCAGCAAGACGGTTGCCAGATCAAATCCCAGCCGGGAACCTTTCTGAGTGGAGTTTGCATGTTCTCTCTGGGCATTTGTGGGTTTTCTCTGGGTACTCCAGTTTCCTCCCACAGACTAAAAACATGCATGTTAGGCTGACTGGTAACTTTAAATTGTCTCTAGGTGTGAGTGAGAGAGTAAATGGTTGTTTGTCTCTATGTGTCCCTGTGATGGACTGGAGACCTGTCTAAGATGTCCCCTGCCTCTCACTGACTGATGGACATGGGCACCAGTGACCCCCGTGACCCGAAAAGGAAAAAAGCAGGTAAAAATGATGCTGGATGGATGGATGGAGAAAAAAACATTTTATTATTCAATCCTGATGCATGCTCAATAATCCACGAAGAAAAATCTAATAAATTTGTCCTCTGGACAGATTAACAAATATAAAAATTGGTGCAATTATTCAACAAGTTTTTTTTATTTGTTCAATCCTTCCAGAGGAGCTGATTTAACAGTTAGCTTTTATTGTTTGATTTTAAGGTTTTGAGACATCAGATTCTTTAATTCCACTTTTATTTCAACCCCAAGGACATCTTAAGCATCTAGTTGTGTATTTATTTATTTATTTTGGATTAACACTTGTTAACATTTTCAAGATTACTTTCCATAAAGGCTGAAACACATCTAAGGCTACGTTTCCTAAATCGTTGACTGATGCTGAAAAAGTTGCTTTGTGCTTCAATTTCTGGACTTAAGAGAGTCAGAGTCAGAGTCAGAGAGTCTTTATTGTCATTTGCACCGCATGTGGTACATGAGATGAAAACGAGATTATGTACACGAGGTCCCAGTTACATCCAACAACAAATGAAAGAGAAAAACAGTAATAACATCGAGAACTAACTAAGAAAAACATCAACTAGTAATACACTAAGCCTAATATAGTGGGAATAAACAGCAGCACGAACATGAGTTTGTATGAGCAGATGGTCACAGATGGTCACAGATGAACACAGCAACAAGAAAACATATCAGCATCACCATGATGTGATATTTTGCAGTGTTTATTTTAATTTTATTTTTATTTATTCATGAGTCTAACAGCCTCAGGGTAGAAGCTGTTCCTCAGTCTAGTGGTTCTACACTTGATGCTCCTCAACCTCCGTCCTGAGGGGAGTGGGGCAAAGAGTGAGTGTGCTGGATGAGTGAGGTCTTTCATGATACAGGTGGCTCTTTTCCTGCATCTAGAGGTGTAAATGTCTGTGATGGTGGGGAGACTGACTCCAACAGACTTCTGTGCAGCCTTCACCACTCTCTGCAGAGCTTTTCTTTCTTCAACTGTGCAGCCTCCATGCCACACGTTGATGCTGGAGCACAGGATGCTCTCCACTGCACACCTGTAGAACGAGGTGAGAACTGGGCTGCTCAGACCGGCTCGTCTCAGCCGTCTGAGGAAGTAGAGTCTCTGATGACCTTTCTTGATCAGGCTGGTGGTGTTGTTGCTCCAGCTGAGGTTATCATTCATGTGTACACCCAGGTATTTGTAGCTGGAGACCACTTCCACTGCAGACCCACCTATTATCAGTGGGGCATGGGTGTGTTTGTTCCTTCTGAAGTCCACAATCATCTCCTTTGTCTTCTTCACATTCATGTGAAGATTGTTCTCTTTGCACCAGCTCTCCAGATGTTCCACCTCCTGTCTGTAGCTGGACTCATCATTGTTTGTGATGCATCCCACCACCGCTGTATCATCTGCAAACTTAACAATATGACAGCCTGGAAGTGTGGCTGTACAATCATATGTGAGCAGAGTGAACAGAAGGGGGCTCAGCACACATCCCTGAGGAGAGCCAGTGCTGAGGGTTATGGTGGAGGAGGAGAAGTTGTGGATCTTCACGGACTGTGGTCTGTCTGTTAAGAAGTCTAGTATCCAGTTACAAATAGAGGGGCTTAGTCCAAGTGTAGATAGTTTGTCTATCAGAGTTTGGGGGATCATGGTGTTGAAGGCAGATGTGAAGTCCACAAAGAGCAGACGCACGTATGAGTCCTTCTGATCCAGGTGGGTGAGAGCAGTGTGGACCACGGAAGAAATGGCGTCCTCTGTTGATCGGTTCTCACGGTATGCGTATTGATGAGGGTCCTCATTGATGTTGACGGTTGCCTTGATGTGGGACATGACCAGTTTCTCAAAACATTTAGCGACTATCGGGGTGAGGGCCACCGGTCTATAGTCATTCAGACCAGTCACTGTGGAGCTCTTTGGGACTGGGATGATGGTCGCGGTCTTCAGGCAGGTGGGAACTGACTCCAGTGCAAGTGAAGAGTAAAGCCTAAAGAGAATGCTGCACAGAGCTACAGTAATAATTAAATAAAACACGTAAACATTTGAGTTTTCCATCTTCACTTGCTTTCAGTAAATCAATGATTTATTTTAAAGAAACTCCTTGTTTTTAAACCTATAAAAGCTAGACTGCCTCCTGTGTTGCTGACATGCTCTTCAAAGACATTTGAGATGAAGCGTTAAGATGAGGCCCTCTGCACTGCAGCAGATCAGGACAGGAAGTGGAGGAGCTACTCACCAATCTGACAGGAAGGCACATCCACACTTCCTCTCAGTAGATCTCCAAGAGGGCTGTTTTCTGTCATCTCCTGCTTGACAAGACAAAAAGATAAATTTTAATTGATACAAAGTCACAACAGCCTCCTGGGAGAATATATATGTGGCTTGAAATTACTCTGAAGAGAGCAGGTGTCTGTTTTAAAGACATAAACGTGTTACAGTAGCTGTTTCTTATTGAATGGGTTTGATCCTCACGGTTCTGTCAGGCTCTGCTACTCCTTGGCTGATCTCCTCCACATAGTTTGCAGGAAACCACATCTGCTTCTTTCCTCCACAGTCGCCTTTCCACCTGTGTCAAAGAGTTAGGAGACAATGACTCAGAGCAGAGATGAAATTATTTAAATACGTTAAACTTGCTTCGATACAGATGAAATAATAATAATAATGTCACATTTTTGTCATCTGTGTATGTTTCCATACAAGACGAAATTTGACTCTGCATTTAACCCAATCACCACCAGGTGGGGCAGTGGGCAGCTTTAGAAAGCACGCTGGGGAGCATTTGGGATGAGGTGTGCTGCTCAAACACACTACAAGTTATGCCGTGACTGGGGTTCGAACCTGGGTCCTTCGGGTCCCAAGTTGGTTCCCCTGCCACTACACCATCTTGGCCCCATATCCCAACACGGCAGCATCATCCAGTGGAGTTCACTCCTCTCGTGTGCTTGAGCCCTTCTCCTTCAAGACTACCGTATTTTCCGGACTATCGCAGTTTTTTGCCTAATTTGCATGCCCTGCGACCTATAGAGAGGTGAGACCTATTTATGGATTTTTTTCCATATTTTTAGACCAATTTTTGGCTCAAATATGACCGTTTTTCATTTTGGCAAAAAATGGTGCAGTACCACTTTTGTCCGCTAGGGGACACTTCCAGAGAGTCCACCGACCGTTTCCAGCTCATGTGTCCGAAAAAAGCCTCCTCTGCTCGGACTGACTCTGTTGCTGCCCGGCCTCCTGAACTCTGGAGGTAACTACTGTTTGTTAATAATAATAATAATAATAATGTCTATTCCTGTCATCTGCGTATGTTCCCATACACAGACGAAATTCGTCTCTGCATTTAACCCAACCACCTACCAGGTGGTGCAGTGAGCAGCCCGAAAGCGCTCGGGGAGCTGGAGAAATAGGTGTGCACTCATAGACACCCCAAGCTGGGTAGTGGCCGGGGCGCGAACCCGCGACCTTCGGATCCGTAGTCAAAAGCCCTGCCACTAGACCATCTTGGCTCTTAGCAGTTTGTTAGCAAGATAAGTCAAGAACCACAGGACAGATTTTTATGAAACTTACAGAAAGTAATCACTGTATGGACATTTACAACTGACTAGCTTTATGAGATGTTTGAGATTTTAAAAAATCGTTCTTTTAGCTTCGTTGTTAGCGGTTAGCTACCGTAAACAGATACCTACTACATGTATTTAGATAAATAGCTCATAAACCACTCGGCGGATATTTTTTTAGCTTACAGAGTGTAATTATATGGGTTTCATTTACAAACTCTTGACTTAGATTTTTTAGTCGTTGTTTTAGAGACGGACTCGTCTCATGTTAGCTTCCGTTTTATATTTTAGATTAGACCATTTCGTGAATTTATTAAGGAACGGTTAAGCTCAGGAACCCTTGTGCTATAATGTCAGCTATAATTTTCAGCAAACAAACAATTGTTTTTACCGTGTTAATCTTCTTAAAAGCCTTGCTGTGCGCTCCTGTGGCAGACATTTGCAGCAGAGCTAAACACATTTCCGGGTTGTCTCAGCGGTGACGCGTCACGTCAGCGGTGGATGACGCGTTACGTCGGCGGTGACGTAGGTGCGACCTATATTTAGGTGCGACCCGTTTATGGATTTTTCCAATTTTTTGGCAATAATTGGACAAAACAACCTATATCCCGGTGCGACCTATAGTCCGGAAAATACGGTAAACGGATCAGCCTAAGATGGGACTGCAGCTTCCTGTGCTGTTCACTCACCATCCTCCTTCCTGTTTGTCGACGTTGGTGATGACGGCGTTCTTGGTGAAGGAGAGCTCGTCGTCCCTCTGAGCTCTGTACTCGTACATGGCTCGCACCGTGCACTGAAACGGCAGCGCAGTGTTACGGTGGAACAGTCACAAGCGTGAGTGGTTTACAACGTGTAGAGCGCTTCAATTTGAAGCATCACCTTGAAAGTTGGCATTTGATTTGCCTCAACATAAAAACCAGGATTCCTGCCTTCATACAGCGACCCGTAATCTGGCTCCTGTTGAACACACACACAAACACACACATTGTCTTAATATTCCCCCACACCACGAGAGGTTTCTGACTGAATTATTATCAGACTTTCTTGTTACATTTTTATCTAGTAATCATGGTAAGGTACTCACAGCAGTGCCTATCTTCTCCAGTGTGTCCTCGTTGATGGGATAGCGCAGCTTCATCTTGCGATACAGAGGGTGATGTTCATAGTAGCTGATGAGATCTACTAAGCTGTCAAACTCAGAGGTGCCCAGCACCACAGTCTGACCTTCTTGCTGAACTCGACAGTGCTTGATCTTACCCTCGGCCCTGTAAAAAAATTTTTTAATTAAAAATCACAAGAAGCCTAACTTTGATTTATCATGTAGGTTTTTAGGATTTGTGTCAAAACATTTAAATAGAAGGTACATCTAAACGACACAAACGATCATCACCTGATGAATCAGTGGGCCCGAGTTACCTGAATGAAATGGCAAAGGAGTTGGGTTCAGCTCGCTTCCTGACAAGAAAAGCCCCATCACGAGGAACCCTCATCAGCATGTTCTCTGCCTGGCTCCTCGACAGGTTGGCATGGTACCACCTAGAGAAAGTAAAAAATAATAATAATAATTAATGAAAACGCGTAGAAAATCGATGCAGGGAATCATGCATTTCCAAGCAGATGACTTCTGATGGTTCTAGTAATAGTTACAAGTTGTATTCAGAGTTTAATTTTTTAAAAATGAAGAAAAAACCTCCTGTAGATCTGGAAGTTAAATAAGCCCTTACACGTGTCCATTAACATATATGATTGGAATTCTCTACGATCAGTGTGACGACTTGTAGACTCACTCTTTGCTCTCGTGGGCGTTGGTCTGAGGCACCGGCTCCGTCAGCTTCATCTCAAACTCGTTACAGCGCAGCGCCACCTGCTGGTAGTGACAGATTAGGGCAAAGAGCGAGTCGAACACCAGGTTGTCAGTCAGGTAGAACTTGGGGCTGCCGGCCTCTTGGCGAGAGTGGATACGACAGTGCTGCACCCGACCAGAACGCCTGTAACAAAGACAAGTACAAATG
>JBBPBX010021065.1:0-27120 GCA_038048925.1 Garcialebias charrua | reverse complement strand
TTGTGTCCATGCTGAGAACAAAAAAAAAAAACTTTCAATACTCTTCCACTTGTTAACCTCCAACATTTTACTCTTGCACCATCTGTGCACTGGTTCAACAGACTGGATGTAAATCACACACCATCTAATTAGTGGTGAAGCAATTGCACTCGTGCAGGTTGTTTGCATAAACAGAAAGCTACTGATAGCAGCTGAAACTTCGACCGCAGCCGAAGGTGCAGAGACTTAAGGGCGAGATACACTCGAGCGTCCTCACGATACGCCTATACGCAGCGTACGTACGCTGTGGCAAAAGCGTAGCCCCGCGTAGCCCCTCAGGGCATGTACGCGCAAAAGTATTTTTTTACTACGCATACGCGATGCGCATACGCGATGCGCGGTGTCTGACCTAAACTTCCCCGGCGCCGGACTGTTTTGTATGTTACACAAATGAAATAAATTCCCCTTCTTTATCGCTGATCGGGCCTTTTCTTTTGTTTTTTTGCCTAAAGTCAAGTAACCGCTTCTTCCTCCGTTCACTCGATGAATGAAATGAATGAATTCAGGTCCTACCTGGGTGCGCGATGTTTTATATATTCCCTGGTGGGCTGTGTGCTGCAGGAAAAGCACTCCCTGTTATTATTTTTATTTCTGAGAGAACTTTTTATAACATATATAGTAGAAAGACCGTATCAGAACACCGCAGAAGTCTGAGCGAGCTGCTCATGATGCATTCTCGAGGTTTCACTTTGAGCTGACTGAAATCTGTCAATCATTTCAGTAGGCGTGTCAGCAAGTGACCAATCAGCGAGCTCAGTTGAGTCCCCTCCGTGCTCAGCTGCTCATATTACAACAAGGAGAACGCGAGCGTTTGAAAGCTGATAGTTTCTGAAAGTATAGAAGCGAAAACGTACGCTCCGTATACCCGCGTATACGCGCGTATACGGAGTCTGCTTCAGTGTATCTCGGCCTTTACATTGATCTGCTGATGTGTCACTTTACTGTTTACTAAAACTTATCTCGCACAACGCACGAGAGGCTTTTGAGTTAATACGCAACACACTTTTGTTTTAATACGCACACCAATCCATTTGTCAAATTAAATTTTAAAGTGGTCGTTGGTGTGATTGGCGTTCATGTGAAAAAGTAAGCACTCTTTTCTTCTTATCTTCAAGATCTAAAGCCTTTCATTTCAGAAATTTGGACAAATAATCATCTGGCAGTGGCACTTACATGGTCTTGGTGTTGGGAACTTACACCTTCAAATGAAAACACAACATCCCTGCTATCACCGTTTACAGAACTAAGCCATAATGCAAACACAGCAAGAAGGAACATTAAATTCACCCCAAAATCCAACAGCTTAGTCAGGCCCGGCGGCATGGGCGGGCATTGAGGTGCATTGCCCCCCCGCAGAGTCAGCTGTGCCCCCCCTGACAGACTGGACGACGTGAAGTTTTTTGTTTGTTTGTTTTTAATCTCCGAGTGTGCATTCTTCTGTTTTTCCTATCTTTGTTTGTCCGTCATACAATTCAACCAATCAATGAAGCCGAGGCAACATTCTAGCCAACTACAGTTCGAGGGGGGCGGGTGCAAACTAGCAGTTTCAAACAGAAACACACGCTCACCACTGTCCGTGTATCTAACTTTTTCCCAACAAAACAAGAGGAAAATGAGAGCAGACAGGAAGCGGCACCATCCATTTCAGTGGGAAACGTAAGCACTGAAGTCAACTGACTTTTTTTTTTAAAAAGCTAGAAATTAAGAAGATTTTGAGCTAACCAGCAACATTGGAAGAGTTGCAAATAAAAAGACCAGAAAGAACTTATAAAGGTAAGAACCACTGTGCTTTCTGTGACATGAGTACGGTAGTCCAATATAAACTTATGGCTGTGCAGATAATAAATGTACAGTATTTTGTTTATTTGATATACTGTCTGCAGCATAACATTAATCTTGCATAATTGTGGTGTGCTGTGGTGGAGAAAGTACTCAAACACTGTACTTAAGTAAAAGTACAAATAAACAGACAAAATGTACTCTAGTAAAAGTAGAAGTACCATATTAATGTTTTTACTTAAGTAAAAGTAAATAAGTACTTGCTTTTAAAAATACTTAAAGTATTAAAGTAAAATCACTTGCTGAAAGTATTAACTAGTGCAATGGCCTACAATATCAAATGTGCCTACTGTATATATATGTTCTGTAATACATTAATAGTGTTGAGCCATTTTAATGAACAATACTGCAAATAATACATGTTTTTATTGTGTTTACTCTGTGACACAGTTCACACTTGGACTTGTGATTCTGTGTGTCAGAATTTCAGGGATGACATGCAGAGTTAAATGTCATTAAGCAAAATAAGAATAATAAGGAATGAATATACCTTTGAAAGTTTTTATTTAACACAAAGTAAAACCAATGTGTCATTTTAACTGCAGTAAACACATTTGAGTAAAAGTTGTCTGTTTGAAAAAAGGAGCATTAGACCTAACAAAGGAATGGTCGAGTTCCAGGAGTGGTCACAGAGCCGCTGTTCAACTTGAAGCAAATAAAATGTTGAAAAAAATATGCCCCCTTGAAAAAATAGAATGCCCCCCCATTGAATTGTTTCTGCAGCCAGGTCTGAGCTTAGTGAAGCCTCTGACCTTCAGTTTAACCTAATCAGACTCTCACATGTCTGTGGATGAATTAGACACACTCCTCTTTATAGACATTGCTTCATGTCATTGAGTTTTACAGCCTCAGCATTTCAGCTAGTTTGAGTTCTGGACTTTGAGACGTTTCAACACCTTCTGTCTTTTCTTTTCAGGCATTTTTCCACTGGACATTTGCTGCTGTGTTTGTCCACTTTCAGACAACCTGAAATTTGACACTAAAAGACAAGTTTGACATTAAAAGGAGTTTATTCATCCAGCCAACATATTTACCAACTTCTTCCTTTGTAGGTAGCTGGTGCCCATATCCAGCAGTGGCTGTAAATTTCGAAGAAATGTGGAGGCTCGTCTGAGTGTGCCCGCTGCTTACGCGAATTGGGTTTTGAAATACAGATGATTTGACCATCAAAGTGCATTTATTAAGCAAACGTTAGACTGAGACACACCTTTACTATAATTTCGAGCAAACAAATAATTGTTTGAGTGTTAATCTTGTTAAATTCTCGTTAAAGTCCTCCTGTGCATGCTCCCACGGCCGCCATTTGGCAGCCAATCGATTTTTGGCACAACCCCGGCTCACATTTCCAGGTTGTCAGCGGTGACGCGTAAAAGCGACCCGCAAGCGGTGACTCATAATACATGCGACGTATACGGTTAAGCGACATATTTATGGATTTTTTTCCCACTTTTTTAGACATAGTTGGACTGATACGACGTATAGGGCGGTGCGACGGGCACGGCAGAAAATATGGTAATACAGTACAAGGTTGCTGTGCCCAATTCAGCCCAATTCAAAGCCCCTCCACTACCATGATTTAAAGTTAGGATAAGTGTTGATATTTTACTTTGTTTTTTTAGGGGGGGAACAACTAATGGCCAAACATTTTCCCTTTGGTCTCATCTCTGTTTGGTCTCTCTTAGTTAATCCTAGATGTTATTATTGTTTTTCTCTGCATTTGTTGTTGGATGTAACTGGGACCCTGTGTACATAATCTCGTTTTCAACACATGTACTACATGCGGTGCAAATGACAATAAATTCTCTCTGACTCTGACTCTGATCTGCCCAAAAAACTATCTCAGAATTCTTGTACAGGTAGTCCCCGATTTACGAGCGCTCTGATCTGCGAGGTTCCAGACTTACGAGCTGCGAATTTTTGGAAAAAACGAAAAAAATACTGAGTTTTCATGTGTTTTTTCACCACAGTTAGTTAGCTAAGCATATGGACACACGTTTCCGATCATTTTTATGCACTCATAAGCAGTTTTTGGATGAAAATAGAGTGTTTGTAGTCGCGCTAGCGAAAACCGTTCCAATTTACGAGCGAAATTCCGGATTTACGAGAGAAATGGCGGCCGTTCCAAATTACGAGATTTCCGGTTTACGAGCGCCTCGTTGTAACGGATCTCGCTCGTAAATCGGGGACTACCTGTAATTTGTTCAGATGAAGCTTTGCAAACCTAATCCGTGCTGCCATGCGGTAAGAGAAACTCTTTTCCTGGCTTTCTCCTAACAAACTTTGAATTTAAGAAACATATTCTCACTTAATTTAACTTTACTGTCATCCAAATATTTTCCCTTCAAATGGTCTAACAGCCCAACAACCCGCTGAATGTGTGTGATCTGTTTTTAGAACAATCTGATTGCATAAACCTACCAGAAAGACAGAGTGTAGTCTCCAACAAAGGTTTCACTCTCCCGAACCAGGAAGGAGCCATCAGGAGCTCCAGTCTCGTGGCAGTAATCGGACAGCAGCCTCTCAGCGATCTGTCGACCATCCCGCCCGGCACCTAGCTTCCCGTGGAACCATTTTTCTGTCACGTGCTGGTCCATAGCATTGGACACCTGGAGAAATGAAAGCAAGTGGGTCGTGTTACATTTCTTCATCAGGCTCTGAAAAGAACAAACATTCAAACAAAAGCCTAACTTATTTCACTGTTGTGTATAAACTGAACACACGTCATGTTGTTACGCCTACTAACCTCTCTGTGCTCTTCCTCATCGTCGTTACCCTGGTTACCGGAGGTCTCTTCTGAGTAGTAGATCGTACTGCTGGTCAGAACGAAGAAGTGAGGGTACCACTCCTGAGGGGGAGAAGGGTGGGAAATGGGGGTTGTTAATAAAACAATTGCAACAAAACAGTCTTCCAAAAGATTAATTAAAAAAAATACAGTAAACTGAAAGACCAGGATGCAGCATTATTTTTGCTCAGAACAATCAAACAAAACAAACACAGAGAGTATTCACTTTCAAGTCATTGGAGTTTGAATATTCTTTTATGTGGCAACAATCATACGTGCACCCATGAAGCATGCTTACGTGGTTAATGGGATCTTGCAGGAATAAGATGCCATTTTTGATGGAGTTGCTGATATCATTCTCGGAGTAAGTTGTGGAAGTGGACACTTCCTCATAAGCACTACCCTCTGCAAGCTTCTTATGCTAAACAAGACGATTAAATAAAATCAGAATTATTATCCTGTCAAATTGTACATTTTATAGTTTTCATGAAAACTAAAAAAAATACAAAAAAAAACAAGAGTTCTAGTGGCTGCAGGTAAACCCTGACCTTGATGAGAATCTTCTTCTTGAGCTGGTTGGGTGAGGGCAGGCCATCTGCTGCCATATCCACCGGCTTGGTCAGCAGCATGTCTCCAAACATCTTCTTAAACTGCGTGGCCATATTCCTCTGCTGAACAATACTACAGTGGTCCTCGATGGACAGGATGATGGGATAGCTGAAGAAGAAACAGACTGGTGGTTGAAAAGTTGCAGCAATGTTTAGGTACAACGCTGCCTCACAGACATAAAGATGCAGCCAGGTCACATTTTTCTGTGCGACGTCTTTTCATCGTTGTCATTTCTTATCCCTTGTTCTCAGCACCAGTAGCAACAAAGAGTTTGAAGTCAACGACTCACTCAGAAGTGACAAATGCATGCTCTTTGATGGTGATCAGGACGTCCATAAACTTGATTTTTGACGTGAGGGTGTGTCCGTGGTAGATGACTGGCATTCCATCTGGACCGTCCCAGCAGTCCACTGCAGATAAAACAAGACATCATCATCATCATCATCAAGACAAAACACCTCAACTTGCATTCTGCAGGAAAAAAAATGAGTGAGCATGCAGGAATGTACATTCATCACAGTGTGACAATCCAGTCACGCACGCATTTATGTAATCAGGTTTACTGTTTTTTGTCTCCGGTAAAGTAAGTCGAATTAGTCATTCATAAAAACCTGCTCAACAAGGGTTTGATGGAAGTGCAGCAGACACTATTATGTGTGGCAGTGTGGGTGCAATGGGTACAATGAGAATAAGAACTGTGGCACTTCTTTTACATTAAAAGTAGATGGTTATTTACTGCGTGTGGGTTCAAGTTAAATCACTTCATTGTGTGTTTACCCACATTCTATGCAGCGACATCCCATCCTCAGACAGCGAGCATACGCCTCCAGGGACGACTCACTGGAAAACTGGTCCCCCGTCAGGTAGCTAAAAATAAACACTTAACGTTAAAAGTATGTACACAAAGCCTGTTCTCTATTGACATTCTGAAGGATCTACAAGTTGAGGAGTTCACAAGCGTGCACACACGGTGTCTCTGCTAATGTATGAAACTAATTTGTACTTTAAGATACAGGAGATGTGTCTGTTGTTGACGGCAGCGAATAGTTAAGACAACTCAATCAAAAAGAAAAGCAGCCTGGGAAGTTTGAACTCACTGCACCAAGTTATTGTTTCACGTGTTGAACAAAAGGTTATCATCTGAACTACTGTACCTCTCTCACACTTTTCAATGGCAGGAAGAACAAAAAACTTTTTCTTGTAGAATGATTATACAAATCTTATTCTTGTATAAATGGTGAACTGATACATTGATGTATGAAGTCAGTTCAAAGGCTTTAGATGACGAGAGAAAGGAGGCCAGATGTTGGCATTACCAGGACCTGATTACAAATGGCAGAGCAACGATGCCATCAGTCCTGTTATGCTTACGTGTTGTGTGAAGAGGAGATCCAGTAGTGGGATAGGGGGTTGTTCATATTTTCAGGACATACTTGGTCCAAGGAGGAGTCCCAAATGGTGTTCTCTTTGGAGAAGAGGTATGTGAGGAACTGTCCAGGAGAGAGAAGAACAGTGAGAATGTTAAAGCATTCAAAAAATTTCTTATAAATCTTTGTTTAGATTATTTATCCAAAATCTTACACATGTGCCATGTAAAACACAAGGAAGGAATGATAATTGGCATGTGTGCGGATAAAACATGAAATTATCTTTATTTGATAAAGGATTACAACCAACGCTTACTGACAAAAATATGATTTTTGTGGCAAAAAGACTGCTTAGAAGGGATTTATGTAACAGTTTTGCCAAACATTTGCAGTCAAAACCTGTTTGCAGACTTCGACATCTTTAAACACACACACAAACCGTAAAGCCCAACAACATCAAGAGGCAGCGACCATGTGGGGCACACAAGACTGATAAAACTGGAGAATAGACACTGCTGCCTCACAGGAAAACATTTGGTTCAAATCTTAGCTGGGACTTCTAAGTGAGGGGTCTGCATGTTGTGCATGTGCAGCCCTTCCTGTGCTTCACTTTGTCTCTGTGATAGCCTTGTGATGACCAGATCTGCCCTTCACACAGCGACACTACAGTTGTAATGGGGTTTAATTAGCTGCCTTTAAAATAAAAATAGCTGTGTTGAAGTTTACTAAATGTGTCAACAACTGCTCTTAGCAAAAAAAAGTTAAATCATGTCATCTGGACCAGTTTCTTTAAGGGAGAAACGTTTCGTCTCCCATCCAGAGGACTTCCTCAGTCTATGGCCTGCCAACCAGATCTGTCCCACAGGTAGCCTTCACTGCTGTGTTTCAAACCAACCTCCTTTTGGAATCACCGATATAAAAGGCGCTGTTTTTGTATGACAACCCAGTGACAAGGATGCCTGCAGCGCCAGCACAACGTGATGATGTCACGCGCGCCTACCTGATCTCATGGCAGAGAGGCCAAAATGTCGGCGGTGTGGAAGGTTTTTTCGTTGGTGAGGATGTCGGATTCCGAAGATTTTTGGACTAAGTTGAGCCTCATTACATCGTCCCCAGTTGGAGATATTTTTCAGACATAGCCTCACCCGAGTTACAAGCTGTCCTTTCCGACGTCGTTGAGAAGCTGATAGCTGATAGCACTTGGGTGAGTTTTACCACAGACATTCGGAAGTTGTGTTAGCCCCGTTAGCATGATTAGTCTTATGGCACACAAGTGAGACAGCATTGCAGATGACTAATAATGCTAATAAATAATATTTAACACTTTTAATTTAATATAAGTTAAAGTGCTATGCATATCATATGGCTGTTCCAAAATATGTCACCAGCTCTTACAGCTGTTACTCAATTTTTGTTGCAAATAAGCCTAAATAAGAAGGATATGTTCTGACTAGAGCTGGGCGATATGGGCCAAAATTTATATCTCAATATTTTTAACATAAATCGCGATATAATGTATCTCAATATTTTGAGATAAAGTAATAAAGTAATAACCAAAATATATTTCTGAGTCAAAGTTTTGTCCCAGTTGTCACACAGCTACCGTATTTTCTGCCTGATAGGTCGCACCGTTATATAGATCGATTTGTCCAATTATTGGCAACAAATTGGAAATATCCATTAACGGGTCGCACCTTTATTTAGATCGCACCTACGTCACCGCCGACGTAACGCGTCACTGCTGAGACAACCCGGAAATGTGGTCCGAGTGTTTAACTCTGCTGCAAATGTCTGCCACAGGAGCACACAGCAAGGCTTTAAGAAGATTAACACGGTAAAAACAATTATTTGTTTGATAAAAAGAAAGGTGATATACAAGTACAGTCCTTTCAACTGCTCCACTGGTTTCCTCTTTTTTTGAGTCAAAACTATTTTTATAGTGACCACAAAAGCATCCTTTGCTTTCTGCAGAACTGTGACGTGGCTTCACACTAAATGACCTTTTCGAGCTGTGTGGGGCAATGTGATTTAGGCAGAAATCATGAAGTATCCATGTCAGTGTCTGAGAATCTCCCACCCACACGAACAGTACAGATGGTGGGCATTGGAAAGTTGACTTGAAAAACATATTTAAGTGTTTCCATTACAGAGCAAAACCCCCAGAATTAAGTGAAAACATTTTGAGAAAGGGGGAAATAAAGTGTGTACTTCATCTTGATGAAAATATGGCTGCTCCACTTCTCTCAGAGGATCCTTCAGGTAGTTGAACATAAACTCCTGGACCTTGTTGTTGTCTATGGCCCACGGCTCCTTGATTAATAATAAATACACAAAGGTTAAATAAAACTATCTGACAAACAGAAAACAGCAATATGTGTCTATCAACCAAAGGATTTTACCTTTTGAGAGTCAAGAAGGAAGCTCTTAAAGTCCTCCAGAGAGATCCTCTCTTCTGGTTTATCAGTGAACCTGATAAGGGAACACGGTGGTTCGTTTTTATAGATAACCACCTAACACACACATGCACAAATAATTCAGAGTGTTTTTCTGAGTGTGCTTTTTTTGTACCTACCTTTGGAGAAATGGAAAATCCATCTGAAAAGATAAAATTATTGAAACATTTTAGTCAAAGTGTTGAACTTTTACTGTGTGTGATGCTAGTCGTAGAAAACGACTTCCTGGAGGTGGAAGGGAGGCCACTGGGGTCATTCATTTAATATGACCTGAGCTGTGTTTGTGTGTCCTAATGGCCTCCACTAGAGAGGTTTGGTGGGTTTAACTGGTGCATATTGATCCTGCAGCCATTTGAGAACATACAGATGGGGGATGAAGTGGCACAACATCAGATGGGGTTAGTGCTGGGTTTATCAGAGCATACAGGAAATGACTACACTTACATTTTTCTGAGCGTCAAACATGAGGTTACGATACAGCTGGGCAAACTGGCTGAAGGACACATCACCATTCCTTATCTCAGAGTCCTAAAATCAGGGGGGGAAAGCCATTAATTGTAAATCTTTATTCTCCAACACCAGCATGGTGGAAAGGAAGCAGGCAGGGAAATGGAGTGGGGGGTCTGTGATAAGTGGAAGGAGGTTACCGGAAGTTTCTCTTTGAGGAACCTCATGTTTGGCACCTTAAAGTTGACCTGGCTCAGCATGTTCTTCAGATCCTTACAGGATATCCTAAAACACACACGCACATTTTGTGAAAAGAAAGCAAACACTAACGCACAATACGTGCAAAGGCCCGCAGACGCAGACCCTTTCCTACCAGACGTAAATGACATTTTCACAGGATAGCTGAAACCTTGTAAACAGACTCATTCTGTTGAGTCGTTTCGGCTTCGCTTCCACTACAGTCTGGAAAATTTTTGGCAAGAGATGACAATACCCAACACAAAAAGAAAAACAAAGACAGGGATGTTACAGGCAAACATCTCTGCACATCTTCGTTCTCTGCAGTCTGTTTCCTGCTGCAGGAAGAGCGACTGGCGTGTGCGGCTCTCAGGTCAGTTCCTTCACTACACTTCAAATTAGGGTCTCTCACAAACACCTACCGGCTGGGTACAGCTAGCCAAGCTGATCTGAACTGTGTGCTGTGAGGAGTTACATCTGTTAACATCAATGCATCTTTGTGAGGGTGGTAGGATTAAGTCAAAGTGCAGTTTACCTGTCCTCTCTGTTGCGATCAACTGCATAGAACTGTTTGCGTAACCACCTAAAGAGGTACGACATTTTATGCAAGAGGAAAAAAGAAAATGCAGTTAGGAGTGACAAAAAAACTGATGTCTGTTGACAACAGCTTAGGCTTCGATTGTGGTGTGATTATGCAATCATATTACCGTTCTATTTGAAGCGGTGTTGGTGACTTCAGCGTATCAGTCATAAGCCAGTTTAACCCCTTCACCCACATTGTCATTTCATCGTCAGACGTCGCTGAAGAAAAAAAATCACATTCATTCAACCTTTACTTATACAGGTTAGTCTCATTAAGCCTCGAGGACTCACTTACAAGAGAAACCCGTAACATGAGTGAAGTCTGAGAAATGTGACAATAATGTGCATTCTCCTAAATAAAAGTCTTGCAAACAGGAAAAAAAAAAGCAAGCAGTACAGAAGGTGACAAATCAAATCTCTGATGGGAGGTTTGCAATGGTGAAAATAATTACCAACCTCCTGCTTACCTGAGAGGCTGAGGGATTTAAGGCGAAACTCCGTGCCGTACAGAATAACGAAGCAGTACGCTTGATCAGGCTTAGTTGACGGGTCATCGTGGCGATCAAAATCACGAGACTTCAGGCCAGAGCGGATTTCTTTAATCTCTCGAATGTCAACTGCAGAGTCAAAAACATTTTGATGTTGATACACTCACAGTTTGAAAGTGATGAAAAAATGGATAATACTTTGCAAGTAGGCCAGTCACGATGATAAATTTTGCTGGGCCATTGTCTCAGAAATTATTGCGATAAACTATAATATTGTTTGAAATTTGACAATAATTAGTAATTATTGTCAAATTTAAGAAGAAATGTTGGTTAATTTGTTCGTGTGTAGTACCTTTTTTCGACCACCGGATGGCGGTATAAGACTGTTTGAACCAAAGGATGGACAGTGAGGGAGCGAGCAGAGCGTCTCTTTAAGAAAAATGGGAGGGAGGCACCTTAATGTGACGTGGGCTGTCTCTCTTTGGTTCTCACAATGGCGGACGCTCTGTGTGGTTTGAGCTCTTTAGCATTGCATTTGTCACACAATGCTTTTAATAAAACATTAGTAAACAAGTTCTCAGCTTCTTTTTGCAGAGAAAAACAACTTTTTAGACAAAGGCACGGGTTTCAACCATGAATTTTGGAGCTTTGACAAGACAGGTTTTTCCCGAGGTCGGCTTGTTAGCTTAGCTCGTAGCTTAGCTTCTCAGCTTAGCAGTTTTTAACGATCTAAAAACGCAATTTTGGACGGTTAAAACAGATTTTAAAGAGAAAGGGAGGGGCAGTGAAGAGCACCGGAGTTTAGTTTTTTTGTCCCCTAGTGTCTTCAGTAGAAATAGAGAGACGTGAAGAAACAATAAAGCCGATAAATAAAATGAGGTCGATATCATGCGATTAATTGAATCATCGTTTATTGCAACAGGCCTACTTGCAATTGTTTAAACAAACAAGTGTGCAAATTTTGAGACGGCAAAACAAAGAATTGTGCACAACTTAGTCTAATTAGAAAACTGAGTTACCGTACCTTCAAGTCTCAGGGAAAACGCTTGCTCTTTTATAATGTTCTCACTTCACCATTTTCTCACAGTTCAACACATTTAACTTACAGTAATGAAAATCCTCTACATGATGGGGCTACGAAACAAACCACAAGTAGGTTTCCTTCAAGCGAAGGCAGAGCTGAAAACGTTAGTAGAATCTACAAGTTCCCACAGATAAACTGAGCTCACTTTGCCTCCTGCCAACAAAATCTACTACCGTAAATCTGGACGACGGATGACTTTAAGATGGGTGAGAGTTCAGTTTATGATGAACACAGTCGTTGTAAAGCAGTGTTCAGTTAAATCACAAACAGCAATACTGGTGTGTTGGTACATGTTAGGGATGTTAAAAAATCCTTTAGAGTGCACAAAACAGGAATTGTAACTTCAGATTTCCTTTCGATAGATGTTTCATTGTTTATCTCAAGGAAGAGAAACCTTTTTAAAACTCTTGTGCACTTTGTTTCAGTGCAACAACTTTTTAACCGGAGCCGTTATCAGTGTGTGGGATGTAAAGCAGATCAACATTAGCAGCAGTCAGACTTAAAGCAGGGGCTCTCCTGCTGAACGCACTGTTTTCAGCTCCTTCTCCTCTTCCTGCCCCCGTACCACACATCCTGTGCTTTTGTCGCCTACACACCACATCTGTGCTTGTGCATAGGTGAGGGTGTGCATGCTATTTTCACATGAACTATAAGAAATGAGGTCTTCTCTCTGTATGTCACCAAGCTGAGTTTGCCAGTCATACATCACATCTCGGTTTACTTTACGCACACGGGCCAGCAGACTTCCGCTGACTGAAGCAACTTTTCATGGGCTGATCTGTTGGGGAGAACGTTTAGTCATACGAGTAAAAATACATGGAGGCCGTTTCACACTAATGTGGGAAATAAGAAAAAATTAATCAAACAGCCCTAACCATAAGAGATAAGAGGAAATATCCCTGCAACATACTCCCACATTTCCTCCTCATTCCTCCCGCAGAACATTGCTAGCGCTCATAACCAGGAAACCCAACGGCTAATAAAACACCTGTTTCTGTTTTCGATGCCATTCTTTCGAAAAATATTTTGACAATATTTAAGACTGCTTTCCATTACAAAGAAACAAGTGTGTTTGCCTTTAAAAAAAGAACATCAGATAAGATTTGCACATCTTGTTTCATGAAACTTTTGGTTGAAGTGCATTAGAGAGTCATTACTTTTTTTATGCAGAGCGACATTTTAGTGACTGAAGTGTTAAATGGTAATAAAGCTAAATATTCAAATCACAGAAGCTAAACTTGGTTGAAATGTTTTGTTCATCAGAGCAAAGATCAACATGTTAAACGGGTAAAAAGTTTAGAAAAAACAACTTACTGTATTAAAGAGTGGCCCACAGTGTTCTACAGAATTAATCTAACCACACCTGTTCAGGATTGTTTAATCCAAACATTAGTTTATTAATTTAACCGTTTACACCAAAAGAATATTTGTATTGTTAGCAACCCTTTAAATATATTTGAGGCCATTTGTGTTATAACATTATCACTGTTTTAATCATTATGACAGAATAAAGCTGCATGGCGTATTTTAAGCAAACTTACTGCCTGGATTTGTAAACTTTTACAGAAGCAGCTCTTATTACAGATCTAAATCTTTTAATTGACCAAATGTCCCACAATGAATGGAGCCAACTTTAAGACTTGACTCTCTGACAAACCACTCACTCATTTGTTCTCTCATATCTGCAGCAACAAAGTGGAGCAAGTCAGCTGCAGAGTTCTGTGTTTTCCAGTCAAAGTTTTTTATAGATTCCCCATAAAAGTAGTTTCTGATTGTGTACATAATTAACCATCCCGTCTGTTACGATTCTACAATTTGCTGATCTATTTCTCAAATACACTGAAATGAATGTCAAGTGAAAATAAAACAATAAAACGCAGTATTGGCTTCAAAAGACCTTGAGGTTCTCTAAGTCGGGAACACACACGCTTGTCTTTTGCGAGACATATATATAAATAAATAAAAAGATCAAAATGATGCACGATTTCCATAAAGTTGACAAAAACAAGCAATAACTTTTTTTTTTTTTAAGTTGAAAGATGCAGCCGGTCTGCAATCAGTATGTTGACATGGATGGCATGCAGGCAAAGAATGTTGTTTGATATGCTGTGAAACAGATAATGTGTGTTTCACTACAATAAGTTTCTAAATATAGCTCTGATTACTGGGCACAACTTCCCTTTTGAAGAACAAACAATTCCTGAAATCTAAAATTACTTAATTTGTACTTCGTGCAAATTAGCTCGCTGTGGTGACCCCTGAAGAAGGAAGCAGCCCAAAGAAGAGCTTTTTCAAATAATTCAACTACATGTTCATTTATTTAGTAAAGTCTTTTTGGTGAGCAGATTTGCACATCCTTTTTGGATCTATCTGACAGAAATTTATTGAAACATAAATGTTCATATACGGTCTTATGTTGTTTGAATCATTATTTATGGACATGCTTTTCAGTTTCAATGAATACCACTGAAGAATAGGGATGCACGATATTATCGGCATGGTATCAGTATTGGCCGATATTAGCGTTCAAGTTCAATATCGGACATCCCATTAAAATAACTTGCCGATATAAAAGGCGCTGTTATTGCCTGCAGTGGTTGCACAATGTGATGACGTCAGGTGCGCCTACCTGATCTCGTGGCAGAGAGTAAAATTCAAAAAGTCGGCGGTGTGGAAGTTTCATTTTTTTGTTGGTGAGGATGTCGGATTCTGAAGATTTATGGACTATGTTGAGTCTCGCTACATCGTCCCTAGTTGGAGATATTTTTCCGACGTAACGTTACCAGAGTTAAAAGCGATCATTTCCAATGTCATTGAGAAGCTAATAGCTGATAGCACTTGGGTGAGTTTTACCACAGTTTACCACAGACATTTGGAAGTTGTGTTAGCCCCGTTAACACGATTAGTCTTATGGCACAATGGATAGACAAAAACTTTGAACTTAAAAAGACTGTCCTTCATGCACAGGAGTGCAGAGGATCCCACACTGCAGCTAGGAACCTGGAACAAGCCTCCACAAGTGAGACAGCATCACAGGTGACTAATGCTAATAAATAATATTGAACACTTTTCAATTTAATATAAGTTAAAGTGCTATGCATTTCACATGGCTGTTACTGAATATATGTCACCAGCTCTTACAGCTGTTGCACAATTTTTGTAGCAAATAAGCCTAAATAAGAGGACTATGTTCTGACGAAGGAACGTATATAAAATATCGGTATTGGTTACCAGCCAAATAAGTTTTAACATACAGTATTGGCATATCGGATATTGGCCAAAAATCCAATATCGTGCATCTCTACTGAAGACCTTGTCAATTTATGTACCGGTATTGTAAAAAAAATAACAAGGAATGTATTCATAACTGGTTATGCTATTCTGCGAAAACCTGAGCATTTTTAATATTATTCCAAAGACTATTCTTGATTAGTTTTAAGAATACATACTGTAATGAATCAAACTTTATATTGTTGAATAGATGATATAATAAAATGTGAAAAGTAGTGTGTAATAACTCAAACTAAAAGTAAGAAATACTGATCAAAATACAAAGGAATGCAAAAAATAATAATAATCCTCGTCACCCTATGCAGTGAACAAACATCACCGCAACAAGTTTTAAAATGGTTCCTGAACCTGTTGTTTTGGTGACATGTAATAAATCATACACACACAAAACAGAAATACCATATTTTTGTTTTAATAAAGCTAATGATATGTTTAATTGATTTTAGAAAGCAAGCCGAACACTTCATCAAGCTGTGACACTACTGTAAATGTCATAAAGCATTTTTGAGCTTTGACATGAGCTTTAACTTCTACAGACAAAGATAATTACGAAAAAAAAAAAAGTGCAGACAGAAAAAAAAAATCACAAAGACTGTCACTGTCATAAAACTTGATTAGATGTTTTGAAGCTTAGAAATGAACGCAAATAGTTGACTTTTTATGTTTCTGTGCCAACATTATACTGTATTAAACTGCTACTGTACACAATACAATACTGTGCAAATGTTTTAGGCAGAAATGAAAATATAGTTGGGTTAGAAAGCTTTCACAAAAATTTACTTCTATCAACTGACCAAATTCAAAGAAAAGGTCTGAATCAATTTTCTGCAACTACGTGTTAAATATATATATTTTTAATTAAATTTATTCATTTTAAATACAACACAGGAACAATCTCACATTTGAGACCGTACAGAATAAAAGTAAAATGAAGGGAAATGAAAGGATGCAGATAGAAGAAAATTTCATCACAGCATCATTTGGCCTCATTCATGAACCGTTCGTACGCACAGATTTGTGCTTAAACTGTGCTTACGAGTGATTTAGGATCATTTGTGGCATCCAACAATATTTTCGTATCCTAGGATTTTTTTCAGATACGAACAAAATCTACGTGTGGTCCGGACCTGTCGTACACTCACAGAAATATTTAACCCCAATTTTTAAGATTTATGTAATTTTATTAAATGACAAAATTGCGTGTCTTTTTATTAGATAATTTTAAGGCAAACCTATGAAATAAACCTTACATGATGCATATTCATTCATGTAATAAGGCCTATTTATTTTAAATGCATAACCCTCAGGTTTATGTATTCAGAATTAATAACATATAATTACTCTAAATGAATAATCTTGAGGGTATTTATTTCAAATACATAAAGAATATTATTTTAATTTGCATAATAATCAGGTTTATTATTCAATATAAATAGCATATATTTATTTTAATTACATGTCATTTATGCATATGTAATGAACTAAATTAATCAAAATGCATAACATTTATGCAATTCCTTTCCATTCATACCAACAATCTTAATGAAGCAATCAGTTGTTGTTCTTTCAACATCTTTATTAAACTTCAAATCATATTAAATACACAAAATTATAATATCAAAATTAAAGTTTCACTTGTGCATATTCACAAGACCATAGGTCCCATTTTGGCCATACTTTTCCTAAAATATTACAAGTAAAAAAAATAAAGACTTCACCTTAGTGGATTTTGTAGAAACTTAAGCACCTTTTAGAACAAATCTTTGTAACACTTAACTCCACTGAATCTGGAAACAATTCAAGAAAAAAAATCTGGTTTGAGCTGAGGTAATACAATATGTCCCGCTAAAACATTTTAGAAACCAACCATCTATGAACTCACATAAGAACTCACCTACACAGCCACATTCACACATCACTTCCTGTTAAGTGCTTCAACATCAAAAGAAAAAAAAAAGAACATTAAACAGGTATTTTCCTGACACACCCTTCAAAAACTATAAGGGATTTAAACAGTCTGTATGATGGAGAAACTGACAAAAAATCAGGTAGCTGTGTATGTGCATTATTGCCAGCCAAATCACTGGGGCAATTTGAGTTTCAGTGTCTGTACTTTTGGTGACAGCTTGGCTGAGTCCAGGTTCATCAGGATTTTCTGGTACACCTCGAATGTACGGGTCAGGCTTTTCGGATAGCTCAAGTTGAGTGCATAGATCAGTCCATAAAGCATCACGCACGCATGGCTGACACTCTGTAGGTTATGGAGGACTTCCACACCTTCCAGCACAACTCCAACATCAGCAAAGCGTCCATTACCTGGACCATCAGGACCACGACCCTCTGCTCGGACAGTGTAGATGCCCATGGTCTTCTCCGCAATGTCTGCCTCAGCCTCTCTGGATTCAATGTCCTGGAATATAAAGAGAACAGAATGATTGGTTATGTGATCCTAACCTTGACCACTAAAATCTAAGCAGCTCATCCTTAGGCCAAGTGAATGTTCATTTGAAGAAATTTCTTTAAAGCACTGCATATGTGTTATGTAGCATGTATGTATGTAGCATGTAGTATGTATGTATTATGTATGTGTGTAGTATGTATGTAATATGTATGTATGTGTGTAGTATGTATGTAATATGTATGTATGCGTGTAGTATATATGTAATATGTATGTACGCATGTAGTATATATGTAATATGTATGTATGCGTGTAGTATGTATGTAATATGTATGTATGCGTGTAGTATATATGTAATCAGAGTCAGAGAGTCAGAGTCAGAGAGTCTTTATTGTCATTTGCACCGCATGTGGTACATGTGATGAAAACGAGATTATGTACACGAGGTCCCAGTTACATCCAACAACAAATGAAAGAGAAAAACAGTAATAACATCTAGAACTAACTAAGAAAAACATCAACTAGTAATACACTAAGCCTAATATAGTGGGAATAAACAGCAGCACGAACATGAGTTTGTATGAGCAGATGGTCACAGATGAACACAGATGAACACAGCAACAAGAAAACAGATCAGCATCAGTATGATGTGATATTTTGCAGTGTTTATTTTTTATTTTATTTTTATTTATTCATGAGTCTAACAGCCTCAGGGTAGAAGCTGTTCCTCAGTCTAGTGGTTCTACACTTGATGCTCCTCAACCTCCGTCCTGAGGGGAGTGGGGCAAAGAGTGAGTGTGCTGGATGAGTGAGGTCTTTCATGATGCAGGTGGCTCTTTTCCTGCATCTGGAGGTATAAATGTCTGTGATTGTGGGGAGACTGACTCCAACAGACTTCTGTGCAGCCTTCACCACTCTCTGCAGAGCTTTCCTCTCTTCAACTGTGCAGCCTCCATGCCACACGTTGATGCTGGAGCACAGGATGCTCTCCACTGCACACCTGTAGAAGGAGGTGAGGACTGGGCTGCTCAGACCAGCTCGTCTCAGCCGTCTGAGGAAGTAGAGTCTCTGATGACCTTTCTTGATCAGGCTGGTGGTGTTGTTGCTCCAGCTGAGGTTATCATTCATGTGTACACCCAAGTATTTGTAGCTGGAGACCACTTCCACTGCAGACCCACCTATTTTCAGTGGGGCATGGGTGTGTTTGTTCCTTCTGAAGTCCACAATCATCTCCTTTGTCTTCTTCACATTCATGTGAAGATTATTCTCTTTGCACCAGCTCTCCAGGTGTTCCACCTCCTGTCTGTAGCTGGACTCATCATTGTTTGTGATGCATCCCACCACCGCTGTATCATCTGCAAACTTAACAATATGACAGCCTGGAAGTGTGGCTGTACAATCATATGTGAGCAGAGTGAACAGAAGGGGGCTCAGCACACATCCCTGAGGAGAGCCAGTGCTGAGGGTTATGGTGGAGGAGGAGAAGTTGTGGATCTTCACGGACTGTGGTCTGTTTGTTAAGAAGTCTAGTACCCAGTTACAAATAGGGTATTTATTAATATGTATGTATCCGTGTAGTATATATGTATGTATGTAGTATATATGTAATATGTATGTATGTATGTATGTAGTATATATGTAATATGTATGTATGCGTGTAGTATATATGTAATATGTATGTATGTGTGTAGTATATATGTAATATGTATGTATGCGTGTAGTATATATGTAATATGTATGTATGCGTGTAGTATATATGTAATATGTATGCGTGTAGTATATATGTAATATGTATGTAGTATATATGTATGTATGTAGTATATATATATATATGTGTATGTATGTAGTATATATGTAATATGTATGTATGCATGTAGCATATATGTAATATGTATGTAGCATATATGTAATATGTATGTAGTATATATGTAATATGTATGTATGTAATATGTATGTATGTAGTATATATGTAATATGTATGTATGTAGTATATATGTAATATGTATGTATGTAGTATATATGTATGTAGCATGTATATATGTATGTAGCATATATGTAGCATGGATGTATGTATGTATTCTGTATGTATGTAGTATGAATGTATGTAGTATGTATGTATGTAGCATGCATGTATGTATGTAGCATTCACAACACCAACATCAGCAAAGCGTCCATTACCTGGACCATCAGGACCACGACCCTCTGCTCGGACAGTGTAGATGCCCATGGTCTTCTCCGCAATGTCTGCCTCAGCCTCTCTGGATTCAATGTCCTGGAATATAAAGAGAACAGAATGATTGGTTATGTGATCCTAACCTTGACCACTAAAATCCAAGCAGCTCATCCTTAGGCCAAGTGAGTGTTCATTTGAATAAATTTCTTTAAAGCGCTGCATATATGCGTTCATGAGAATGAGATGGATGCTAGTTCAAGGTCACAATGACCTTAAGACCTTTGATCACCTCCAAAAAGCCTGGAAAAAAAGAAAAAGTCATAAGTATGCATTTTGCGTTGTTGTTAATAGATTATTCACAGCCTACTGTCAAATTCTGCACTTTTCTATCAAGGTGACAACAACAATTACAACAAAAATTGAACCTTTACAGTAGTAGTCTTGTTCTCACATGTTTATGGGTTGATTCACCACTGAGGGTTTGTGCTTCTTTAATACGAAGGGATTTCCGTGGAGAATGCTCTTTTCCCACTGAAGCCTTTGACCTGCCAAAATAAAAAAATGCAGTTAACAAAATACCAAATACAAACAAATCCATCCATCCATTATCTATACCCGCATCTTCCTTTCAGGGTCATGGGGATCACTCGTGACCATACCCAGTAGTCACTGTACAAGGGGTGAGGTACACCCTGGACAGGTCGCAAGTCCATCACTGGGCCACATACCGGTAGATTCAAACGAGTCAAACAACCACTCACTCTCACCTAGGGACAGTTTAGAGTTATTAATTAACCTAACATTTATGTTTTTGGTCTGTGGGAGGAAGCTGGAGTATCCGGAGAAAACCCACCCATGCACGGAGAGAACATACAAACTCTACCCAGAAAGGTCTCTGGGCAGGGATTTGATTCAGTGACTCCAGAAATGCATTGATATATAGAAATACATAATCAGGAACACCCCTGTTTGTTCAGAGATCAGTGTTGTAAATACGTAGGCAGTTACTACCGGTATAAGAAACAAATAAACTGTTCATTGATGCAGGGAAAATGGATTAAATGAAAGGAAGCAAACTTCTCCAACCTCTTTTCCCTCTCTTCTGCCTTTTCTACTCACTTCCTCTCTCCTAACCTCTTGTTTACTCCGCTCATATATAAGAGATATAAGAGAGGACAGTAGTAAGAGGAGGTTTGGAGGGAGGATGACAGGGAAGAGAAAGGACCTACCTTTCCCTATCCTAACCTTCTCTCTCCCTTTACCTTTTTTCTGTTGGAAACTGCTCCCCTTCTAGTCAATATTCTGTCCCAACTGCAAAAACAGTTAATGCTTTGTACAATGCTTTATGACTTACCTCTTGACATGTGAGTTTGGCTTTGCTGACTGTCTCAGATCCTCGACTTCCTTTTGACAGAGAAAAATAAACAATTATCCCATTGTTTCTTTCCATAGACAGCAATCCTAAACATAGTACAAGGCATGCTAATGGAGAAAGACAGAAATTGCACACTTTGTAAAACAAATTTTTGGTGAAAAAAAAAAAAAGACAATAACCCATTAAGACCAAATTTGACACCTTTTTCAAATCCCATGCTCAATGCATGTGTGATGTGACACTGGTGGGAGATAACAAGTGAGATTAGTGAGTATGACAAAAAGAAAGATACAGGGAGCACCAGGGTTTCTTCTACATGTAATTGATCGTGGCGAACTGCCATGGCTACAGAAAAGCCCCCATAATTGTTAAAAGAGCAGGGGGCAGAGCAAAGGAGAGACCAAGGTGAGGGTTAGTGAAGACACACAAAGTATGAGAGGGAGAGTGAGTGACATGGACAACAGCCAATAGGTCTTGAATTGGTTATAGTTTCACATACTTGCCATATCTTCAAAGAAGACAAAAAGGCTTGCTTCTGTACGATGTTCTCAAGGCGTTGGAGTTCATAAGTTGACAGTCCACAACGTGCGTCCTAGTGATACCCCCCAAACAAACACAGTAGAATCCAGTTGATCAGAACCAAGAATCAAGATGACCTCACATTATTTGAAAAGCATTTCTTAATAAATACATCCAAAACATGCTGCTAGGTCATAAGAACTAGGAAGTGCCTGTGTCCTCACCTTGTTGTTTTGGCGAGAATTGTCATCCTGGGCATAATGAGGACATTTAGGTGCCAGGACCCGGCCCACTTTATCTTCAGGCTCCACTGGACCAAGTGGATTTACTTCCTACGAAGTGACAGCACTACCAAAATTTTCCTTGTGGGAATTTCTCATTCTAAACAAACAACCCATTGGACTCATTGATGAACTACTGGTGGTCAAGGTCAATGTGTCCTATGTTTGACTGTCTCATTCTTATGAACGCCATATGTTATGTGGCAAATCTGAATGGAAATTACATCTGGCACGAAGGACAGTAGGCTGGCATACCATGTATTCTTTAACCAGTGTGTCCAGGTCTTCATTGAGGTAGATGCTCAGGCAGCTCAGCACACAATCACGCCTCACGTTGATGTCTTCATTCTGAGGAAGAAAAAAACCCAACATGATTCATGCCTGTCAGTGTTAGAGACACACTAAAACATGTGCTGAGGCCTACAAAGTCACTGACATGTCCCTAATTGACCAGCTCATCACATTGCTTTACCCCACTCAGGTAAAGCTCACACAGGTCTAGGCCCATTTAGTAAACAGTAATTTGGAAAGGGCCAAAAAAAAACAACTTTCAAATATTTAACATATGAGCTTTCCCATACAGCTGAGCAGCACAATCCATATGCTTATCAGATTAGAAAAAGAAAATATAAGTAAATAAATAACATACATTACATCTGAGCCATTATGGCGGTGATCTTTCTTCCTGCTGTTCCACCTTTGGCATTGAAAACCTGGATCAGGTTGTCTGTCTGACGGTCCAGTTCTCCAAGGAATTTGGAGGTCAGAGGTACAGTTGTCAGTCGCATAAACTCCAAGTTGATCTATAAAAGGCAATTCAGACAGGATACTGATTTTAACAGCTCGAAAAGAATATCAGTGATAGATGAAGTTATTACACTTCAGATTCAGACTTACCTCACTGACATCAAAGAGTGCTGGCCATCTGTTTAGGAACTCTGGAATTGCTGGCTCCTGTAGAACCTCCTGCCTTCTGATTGAGAAGGTATGTTGCATCTTCTTCTTGATCTCAGCCTCACCCTTTTTCTTCTTTTTTACCTCTATCAGTAGAGCCACCCTTTCCGCCTCCATACTCTCTGTTGTTTCACCTCTGGGTATGTTTGGACAGAAATTAACTTCTGCCTTCCTGGCCTTGTTGGCCGCTGGCGTCTCCTGGCCTTTCCGTTTATTCTTCAGAGAGTTGACTGCAACCTCATGATGTTCAGCTCAGCTGAAAAGAAAACCACATTCACACAGTACCTGTGAATTAAGACAAAGAAAAACTCAATTAGATTTATCTGTAAAATGAGCTGCCTTTCAGCTTGAGTTTGTTATTGAAGTTTAGCAGCTTTCATGGTGTTACAAAAAAAGGCATTCAAGAAAGCCAGCTCCTTTTCAAAGTGCATAATGTTCCTAAAAACCTAAAACGACAAACTTAAAAACAACACATTGTCCAAGATCAGACGTAAGTCTGAGTTTTTTGCATTATAAATCATATAATTTATACGTTTAACATGCTTCCTCTAAACAATTCAACTTGATATTGTAACCATTTTAACATCACATGAACTGTTAATTAAAAGTAATTACATTTTGATGCGTACATCTTAAACTTGTACTTACAAAATCTATGTTGCCACATGAGGTGAGAGAACAGGACAGGAGGAGAAATATAATAGGTACTGTATCTGGAAAAAAAAGAATAGTAGTGATAAGACAAACAACAACCACCATTCAATTCTATAATACAAGCCAGTAAAAAGCAGTTACTAAGCTAACACATTAGAGTCCTATTTTTTTTAATTCTTGTTCAGTTCTTTAGTTTACTTTATTGCAGTTGAATAGCTCAGTTTGCTATATATATATAGATAGCTATATAGATATGAAAATCATTGACCAACAGGCTAAAAAAAAATCCTACAAACAACAACGTTTAGCTAAAATGTCTAGATCAGGGGTCTGCAACCATTTGGAGACATCTCGTCTAACATCCAGCAACGTGACCAAGATAAAAATGCCTAAAATAATCACAAACTACATAAATGGATTGATATTGATGATATGTTGTAATAACTGTACGATTATGACACATTTAGGAGTAATAAAACATTAGGATGTATCAGATTGTTTACGGATTGCCTACCGTGCATGTACGAAGAACAACTTGGATGATGCAAAATGGAGGACAGCTTTTTCTTCTTCTTCTTGTTCAAGTTTTACGGCAGTTAGTAACCAACTTAAAGGGCATTACCGCCATCTACTGGTGGAGGACATTGTTTCACATAACTTTTATGAAAACCAATCATATAAAATTTAAAGAATATAATCTTGTTTTATATCTTTGATTATTTAAACAATAATTTAAACAATGTTAGTAAGTATTAACTAATTACATTCAATACAGTTGATATTTGATTAAATTATTAAGATAATATTTTATTTTAATGCATATATATTAAAAATACGAGTTTTTAAATAAAATCTAATAGATTTAAATGCATAAAAATTACTTGTGCCTTGAATCATTTCTGTGAGTGTATATTTTACGAACAGTAGTCTGCTGGCCTTTTCTCCACTAATAACCTCATATTTCGTTATTTAGAGAATATTTAGAGCATAAAAACAATTAAATGCAACGACACATATTGGTTAAATTAAAATGAAGCGGCTTCAAACCCCCCCCCGCACCCCCGCCCCTCGTCCACCACCGCGCCACCTGCGCGTGGGCGCCCGTGCCCCGGGGTTAATAAAAATCACGCACCACCACGCCATGCGCCACCCTCGGCGCGACCACCTCCAGCCGTGCCACGCTCAGCGCGACCACCTCCAGCCGTGCCACGCTCAGCGCGACCACCTCCAGCCGTGCCACGCTCAGCGCGACCACCTCCAGCCGTGCCACGCTCAGCGCGACCACCTCCAGCCCGTGCAACGCTCAGCGCGACCACCTCCAGCCGTGCCACGCTCAGCGCGACCACCTCCAGCCGTGCCACGCTCAGCGCGACCACCTCCAGCCGTGCCACGCTCAGCGCGACCACCTCCAACCCGTGCATCGCTCAGCGCGACCACCTCCAGCCGTGCCACGCTCAGCGCGACCACCTCCACCGTGCATCGCTCAGCGCGACCACCTCCAACCCGTGCCACTCACGGCGCGAGCACCTCCTCCTGCTGTCATGTCGGCACAACATTCCTTGACCACCTCCTGACCACCTGCTGTCCGTGCTGCGGCGAGACGTTTTTCTGAAGCCATTTTCAGATCAAACCATTTATTCTTGATGTCTGATACAGTATGACCCACGGGAGAACATGCACCATATTAATATGAAGTGAACTGTAGTTTCGAGACACTTTAAACAACATGTCCTCATCCCTACTCGTCATATATAAAATGCTTCTGTTCAAGAACACATCCGACACTTGCGGGGGGGGAGCGGGAGCGGGGGGGGGTAGCAGTGCGCGACCACCTCCAGCCGTTCTGAGCAGAACTCAGAGCGTAAAGTTCTTCTTTTTACTTCTTGAGTTTGAATGAATGGACACTTCCTGCTGTCAGAGGCAGGAAACTAGATCCTTATATGGTGTTTTGAGGGGTGGAATTTATGTAAATGACATTTCCGCGGGCACGCGCAGCTGATTAGAACAGGTGGGATTCATCATGTTTACGCAGCCATTTACACACGTTTCCTCATCATAGAAGAGTTTGTTGGATCTGACGTGGCATGTTCTTACGAACGCTTCGTAAGAACAAAAGTAGGAGAAACGTAGGATTAGAATACGAACAGTTTCATGAATGAGGGCCAATGTTTCTAAAACCATTCAAACACTGCCATGGATTCTTTTAGGTTTACAGTCTGGTTTATTATGAACCGTCATATTAATAATTATTATTTTCATATGTAGGTTGAAAAAGACTAATTGAAAGAGAAACTCTGCAAAACTTTGCAACTGAGGTGAGTTTGCAGAAGAGTTTTATTTCACAGGTCAAACCATACCATACCATACCATTTTATTTATAAAGCACTTTAAACAGGAACAAGTCCACACCAAAGTGCTGGACAAACAAACACGCAACAGGCAACACAGACAATGAAGTACAACACGAAAAACATAAAAACATTGCAGATCATAAATCAAACGATCCAATACAAATCAGCTGGCATTGAAAGCGATGGAGTAGTAGTGAGTTTTTAACCGGGATTTGAAAACCGAGAGGGAGGGGGCCTGTTTGATGAGCAGCGGTAACTCGTTCCAGAGTCTTGGGCCTGCTACAGAGAACGCCCTGTCACCCCTGCGCTTAAGGCGAGTTTCTGGAACTATTAAGAGTACCTGATCCTCTGACCTCAAAGCACGTGGAGGGACATATGGGTGAATCAGATCCGAGAGATAGGCGGGGGCGAGACTGTTCAGCGATTTGTAGACATACATGAGAATTTTGAATTGGACATCCGAACAAAGGGTTGAATCATGTCATCTGGACGGTTACTTTATTTAGATTCTCCCAAAAAGAAACTGTCCAGATGACATGATTCAACCCTTCTGTGGTTGATCTAATCACATATGTCAAAATGCCGGCCCGCGGGCCGAATTCATTATTTATGGCCCCCTGGATGATTTTTTTTTTGTGTGTGATGGCCTCCTTTCTCCCCTTACAGCCATCCTCTCCACAACATTATTATGAAATATTTATTCTAGTAATTATCTAGTGGAGTTTTTTTATTTATTATTATTTATTTATAACGTATTTGTTATAAACAGCTACATTATAAAACAATGTAAAATACTAAAAGCAGGAACATGTCTGTGTTGATTTATGCCAAGAACTTACCAGATGTAAAGCTATTGAATTTTATTTAATTCATTTATTCATTCATTTAAAAGAGACGAAATAAAACAAATTAATCAAAAAGAAAACATTGAATGAAAAGTACGGAAGCGTAGTGCTGCCACCTGGTGAAAATTTTTTGGGGGGCTTATGTAGTAATAACGTGATACATTACGTGATACGCATCACGTTATTACGTGATAATATCACGTAATAACGTGATACGTATCATGTTATTACGTGATACGTATCACGTAATTATGTGATAAGTATAGATGTAGCATGCATAGCCAGTATTTCAGGAGAGGCGGTTCATTTAAATATAAAGTAGACCGGAAAATTTGCAACCTGCTCTGTGGCA
>JBBPBX010021064.1:11458-42737 GCA_038048925.1 Garcialebias charrua | reverse complement strand
GCTACAAGTACCTGGGTGTACACATGAATGATAACCTCAGCTGGAGCAACAACACCACCAGCCTGATCAAAAAAGGTCATCAGAGACTCTACTTCCTCAGACGGCTGAGACGAGCTGGTCTGAGTAGCCCAGTCCTCACCTCCTTCTACAGGTGTGCAGTAGAGAGCATCCTGTACTCCAGCATCAAAGTGTGGCATGGAGACTGCACAGTTGCAGAGAGAAAAGCTCTACAGAGAGTGGTAAAGGCTGCACAGAGGTCTGTTGGAGTCCGTCTCCCCACCATCACAGACATTACCTCCAGATACAGGAAAAGAGCCACCTGCATCATGAAAGACCCCACTCACCCAGCACACACACTCTTTGCCCCACTCCCCTCAGGACAGAGTTTAAGGAGCATCAAATGTAGAACCACTAGACTGAGGAACAGCTTCTACTCTGAGGCTGTCAGACTCATGAATAAATAAATAATAAGAATAATCACTGCAAAAAATCCCATCATGCTGATGCTGATCTGTTCTCTTGTTATTGTGTTCATCTGTGACCATCTGCTCATACAGACTCATGTTCGTACTGCTGATTGTGATGATGTTTTTCTATTACATTAGGGCTTAGTGTATTTCTAGTTGATGTTTTTCTTAGTTATATCCTAGATGTTATTACTGTTTATCTCTTACATTTTGTTTTTGGATGTAACTGGGACCCTGTGTACATAATCTCGTTTCATCACATGTACCACATGCAGTGCAAATGACAATAAAGACTCTCTGACTCTGACTCTGATAAAAATGTACTGGGCCCTATCTATCCATGCTCAGGTTCAACCCATGTAAGGTGATCCCACATTTATACCACTTGGGATAAATACAGTTAGCCCACATGGGCTTCCCATGCTGGGTACATTATACTAAAATCACATGGGTCCCATATACTAAAGCACATATCTGTCCCATTCCCAGTTAGCCCAAATAAAATTCAACTGGGGCCAATATGCCCAGGTTCAACCCATGTAAGGTCAGTCCACACTTATCCCAATGGGGGTAAATACAGTTAGCCCATAAGGGCTTCCCATACTGGGCCCATTATACTAAAACAACATGGGTCCCATATAATAATGCCAATTTATGTCCCATTCCCAGTTAGCCTACATACAATTGAACTGGGGCTATATATCTATGACCAGGTTCAACCCATGTAAGGTCAACCCACACTTATCCCAATTGGGGTAAATACCGTTAGCTCACATGTGCTTCCCATGCTGGACCCATTATACCGAAACCACATGGGTCCCATATAATATTGCCAATTTCTGTCCCATTCCCAGTTAGCCCACATACAAATGAACTGGGACCTATATATGCATGCCCAGGTTGAAGCCATGTAAGGTCATCCCACATTTAGCACAATTGGGGTAAATACATTTAGCCCATAAGGGCTACCCATGCTGGGCAGATTATACTAAAACCACGTGGGTCCCATATAATAATGCCCATTTATATCCCATTCCCAGTTAGCCAACATACAATCGAACTGGGGCAAATATATCTATGCCCAGGTTCAACCCATGTAAGGTCAGCCCACACTTATCCCAATTGGGGTAAATACAGTTAGCCCACATGGGCTTCCCATGCTGGGTCCATTATACCAAAACCACATGGGTCCCATATAATATTGCCCATTTCTGTCCCATTCCCAGTTAGCCCACATAAAAATGAACTGGGGCCTGTATATCCATGCCAAGGCTGAACCCATGTAAGGTCATCTGACACTTATCCCACATGGGGTCAATACAGTTAGCACACATGGGCTTCTTATACTGTGACCATTATAATAAAACCACATGGGTCCCATATAATGATGCTCATTTCTGTCCCATTCCCAGTTAACCCACATAAAAATGCACTGGGCCCTATATATCCATACCCAAGTTGAACTCATGTAAAGTGATCCCACATTTATACCACATGGGATTAATACAGTTAGCCCACATGGGCTTCCCATGCTGGGCCCATTATACCAAAACCACATGGGTCCCATATAATATTACCCATTTCTGTCCCATTCCCAGTTAGCCCACATAAAAATGAACTGGGGCCTATATATCCATGCCAAGGCTGAACCCATGTAAGGTCATCCGACACTTATCCCACTTGGGGTCAATATAGTTAGCACACATGGGCTTCCCATCCTGTGCCCATTATACTAAAACAACATGGGTCCCATATAATGATGCCCATTTCTGTCCTATTCCCAGTTAGCCCATATAAAAATGTACTGGGCCCTATATATCCATGCCCAGGTTGAACCCATGTAAGGTGATCCCACATTTATACCACTTGGGATAAATATAGTTAGCCCATATGGGCTTCCCATGCTGGGTACATTATACTAAAATCACATGGGTCCCATATACTGATTCACATATCTGTCCCATTCCCAGTTAGCCCGAATAAAATTGAACTGGGGCCTATATATCAATGCCCAGGTTCAACCCATGTAAGGTCAGCCCATACTTATTCCAATTGGGGTAAATACAGTTAGCCCACATGTGCTTCCCATGCTGGGCCCATTATAGAGAGAAATGCAATTTCGGTCCTGTGTATGTCCTGTACATATTGCAGTTCTGACAATAAAGTTGACTTTGACTTTGACTTTTGACTTTATACCAAAACCACATGGGTCCCATATAATATTGCCCATTTCTGTCCCATTCCTAGTTAGCCCACATACAAATTAACTGGGGCCTACATATACATGCCCAGGTTGAAGCCATGTAAGGTCATCCCACATTTACCTCACTTGGGGTAAATAAATTTAGCCCATAAGGGCTACCCATGCTGGGCAGATTATACTAAAACCACGTGGGTCCCATATAATAATGCCCATTTATGTCCCATTCCCAGTTAGCCCACATACAATCGAACTGGGGAAAATATATCTATGCCCAGGTTCAACCCATGTAAGGTCAGCCCACACTTATCCCAATTGGGGTAAATACAGTTAGCCCACATGTGCTTCCCATGCTGGGCCCATTATACCAAAACCACATGGGTCCCATATAATATTGCCCATTTCTGTCCCATTCCTAGTTAGCCCACATACAAATTAACTGGGGCCTACATATACATGCCCAGGTTGAAGCCATGTAAGGTCATCCCACATTTAGCTCACTTGGGGTAAATAAATTTAGCCCATAAGGGCTACCCATGCTGGGCAGATTATACTAAAACCACGTGGGTCCCATATAATAATGCCCATTTATGTCCCATTCCCAGTTAGCCCACATACAATCGAACTGGGGAAAATATATCTATGCCCAGGTTCAACCCATGTAAGGTCAGCCCACACTTATCCCAATTGGGGTAAATACAGTTAGCCCACATGGGCTTCCCATGCTGGATCCATTATACCAAAACCACATGGGTCCCATATAATATTGCCCATTTCTGTCCCATTCCCAGTTAGCCCACATAAAAATGAACTGGGGCCTATATATCCATGCCAAGGCTGAACCCATGTAAGGTCATCTGACACTTATCCCACATGGGGTCAATACAGTTAGCACACATGGGCTTCTTATACTGTGACCATTATACTAAAACCACATGGGTCCCATATAATGATGCCCATTTCTGTCCCATTCCCAGTTAGCCCACATAAAAATGCACTGGGCCCTATATATCCATACCCAAGTTGAACTCATGTAAAGTGATCCCACATTTATACCACATGGGATTAATACAGTTAGTCCACATGGGCTTCCCATGCTGGGCCCATTATACTAAAACAACATGGGTCCCATATAATGATGCCCATTTCTGTCCCATTCCCAGTTAGCCCACATAAAAATGTACTGGGCCCTATATATCCACGCCCAGGTTGAACCCATGTAAGATGATCCCACATTTATACCACTTGGGATAAATACAGTTAGCCCATATGGGCTTCCCATGCTGGGTACATTATACTAAAATCACATGGGTCCCATATACTGATTCACATATCTGTCCCATTCCCAGTTAGCCCAAATAAAATTGAACTGGGGCCTATATATCAATGCCCAGGTTCAACCCATGTAAGGTCAGCCCACACTTATCCCAATTGGGGTAAATACAGTTAGCCCACATGTGCTTCCCATGCTGGGCCCATTATACCAAAACCACATGGGTCCCATATAATATTGCCCATTTCTGCCCCATTCCTAGTTAGCCCACATACAAATTAACTGGGGCCTACATACACATGTCCAGGTTGAAGCCATGTAAGGCCATCCCACATTTAGCTCACTTGGGGTAAATACAGTTAGCCCATAAGGGCTTTCCATGCTGGGCCCATTATATTAAAACCACATGGGTCCCATACAATAATGCCCACTTCTGTCCCATTCGCAGTTAACCCACATAAAAATGAACTGGGACCTTTATATTCATGCCCAGGTTAAGGTCAGCCCACTCTTATACCACTTGGGGTAAATACAGTCTGCCCACATGGGCTTCCCATGCTAGGCCCATTATACTAAAACCACATGGGTCCCATATAAAATAGCCCGTTTCTGTCCCATTGCCAGTTAGCCCACATTAATGCTGTATAGGTCCCATATATTTAGCCTAACAGGGCCAACAAAATGGGTTCCTTTATGGGATAACCATATGGGTCTCATGCAGTTAGCCCAGATAAATCCCATGCCCATTCATTACCCAAGTAGCCCACAATAACCTCATGTGGGGCCCAACTATGCATGCTGGCTGGGCCAGACCTAGACCAGTGGTCATTCCGTATGTTGCGGGAGTTTCAGAGACATTGAGACGTTTATTTTCTAAAAACAACATCCCAGTGGCTTTTAAACCCCAAAATACACTACGGCAAAGACTGGTTCATCCCAAAGATCCAGTTCCCCGGCACAAACAGAGTAATATTGTGTATGTTGTTCAGTGTCAGGAGGGCTGTGATCAGTCTTATATTGGGGAAACTAAACAGTCACTAGCCAAAAGGATGGCCCAGCACAGAAGATCAACATCATCAGGTCAGGACTCTGCGGTCTACACTCATCTCCAGGCCAGCGGTCACTCTTTCAGGGATGAAGATGTTCACATCCTTGATAGAGAGGAACGATGGTTTGAGAGAGGAGTAAAGGAGGCCATCTTTGTGAAAAGAAACCGTCCATCATTAAACAGAGGTGGAGGCCTCCGGGTTCAACTGTCCCCCTCTTACAATGCTGTTATTGCTAGTATCACTCAGCCCTCTGTGAATAGCAAACAACCATCAGGGTGCTAACAATCCATCGTTAGGCTGATGGTCCTCCTTGATCATGTGAGCAGCTGGTTTCAGGCTGTCATCAGCCAACTGGTTGATCCACTGTGAGAGGGTGCTATTTATAAGACTGAGCTGAATACAGCAGCTCAGACTGAGGAAGTCTTTCGGACGAAAGACGAAACGTTTCTACAAATTTTTTTTGCTTTGTTTTGTTTTTTGAATGTCCAGAGGACCAGACTTAGCTTTTTTAGATTTTTCTACCTGGATTATTGAGCATGCATCAGGGTACCGTACTGTATTTTTTTAATTCAGCAGATTTGACCATTATGTGCATTTATTAAAGTCCATGACCCACCATATTTTCAAATTGCATCGCCATTAATATTTAGTAGTTAATTAAATAATGAAACAGGAGTGTTTATTTATATTGTAGAGAAATAATGCTAAATGTGTTATTTCATGATTTATAGCAGATTTTAGCCGCAGCTCCGGAAAAATCTGCCCCTCTCCATATATGGGCATTGACGTCACTGAAGTATCCACCTTGAATGCATACAGAGTTATAACAAGCATGCATCAACGTAGCTTCATTATTGCAGCGGTGTTATATCTTATTAAAAAGTTCTAAAAATTAAATAAAAACAGAGCGCTAGTCCAGCTGTACCATAACTGCACCAGGAAATATTTAGAGATCGCGCATCCACTAGTTTAATTCGCTCGCTCGCGACAAATTCATTAATTTCCTCATGAAGCTGCCGGCTGGCTTTTTATTCTCTCCCCGTGACAGGTTGGGAGTACAGAATTAAAATGCAGCTGACTGCTTTAACCGCAGCGGTGTTATATCTTATTAAAAAGTTCTAAAAAATAAATAAAAACAGAGCGCTGGTCCTGAACCCACAACTGCACCAGGAAATATTTAGAGATTGCGCATCCACGTAGGACACCAGTTTAACTCGCTCGCGAGAAATTCATTAATTTCCTCATGAAGCTGCCGGCTGGCTTTTTATTCTCTCCCCATGACAGGTCGGGAGTACAGAATTAAAAGGCAGTCGACAGCTTTAACCGCAGCAGTGTTGTATCTTATTAAAAAGTTCTAAAAAATAAATAAAAACAGAGCGCTGGTCCTGAATCCACAACTGCACCAGGAAATATTTAGAGATCGCGTATCCTCCACGTATAGTTTAACTGCAGTTTTAACTCTCACTCTCATAAACCTCCATCGCAAACTCACTCCTGCCTTCTGACTGGATCCTTTATTTATGTAATTCCGGACTTCGGCAATCTTCGGCTGGGTTTCCGGATGTTTCCAGGACTCCGTTGTTTTTTATTTATTTTTTTACACTCGCCTGGCCCAAATGCAAAAATGAAAATAGACATCATATTCTACTACAATAATTGTCCAATATGGTGAATTGTTACTGTCACGGTGGGTGTTGTCCTTTAAGGAAAAGTTCAGCTCAGACACATCTTTGCTATAATTTTCTGCAAACAAATATATTTTTAAGGTGTTTATCTTGTTAAATTTTAAAGAGATGAAGGTTTCTGCTCGCTGCGCGTGCATGTTTGTTGATCCAACATAGCGAAACTATTTAAATTCAGCTGATTTGACAATTATGTTAATTTATTAAGGAAAGGTTGAGCTCTGACAAACTTTTACTATGATGCCAGCAAACAAATATATTTTTTAAGGTGTTTATCTTGTTAAATTTTAAAGAAATGCAGCGTTTCGACTCGCCGCGCATGCACGCTTCGTAGCACCGACATAGCAATTTTTTTATTTAATTCAGCTGATTTTACCATTACGTGCATTTATTAAGGAAAAGTTCAGCTCAGACACATCTTTGCTATAATTTTCAGCAAACAATTGTTTTTAAGTGTTAATCTTGTTAAAGTCCTTCCGTGCACGCTCCTGTGGCCATTTGGCAGCCAATCAATTTTTGGCCACACACCGGCCCACATTTCCGGGTTGTCAACGGTGACGCGTAACATACGCGACGCGTCAGTGGTGACACATAATAGATGCGACGTTTATGGCGGTGCGACATGTTTATGGATTTTTCCACTTTATTGGACATAATTGGACTGATGCGACGTGTACGGCGGTGCGACGTGTATGGCGGAAAATACGGTATCACTCTACAGGCACATTTTGAGAGGGCAGTTTACAAAGACACAGTCAGTTCCTGTGAGACTGAAGGAGGTTCCAACCATTTGTTCATTGCCCAGAACCAAATGAGAAGTCCAGCAGAACTTCCACTGCATGTTGATCCACTGACCAGTGGTCACACATATTGTTTTAAAGTAAACTTTGGTACGAATGGTCTTAAATAATACATGTCATATTTTAATTGAACAATAATCATCATGTTAACAGTGCAATTGTAATTTTAGAGATTGAGGAAGGAAGAAACAGAAATGAGGTGAGTGAGATAAGGCAAAGATTAAAAAAAGTATCCTCAGAGGACAGGGACATGCCAGGAACTGATGAGTCAGGATCAGCAGGGCCAGGAGGATGTATCAACAGACAATGCAATCAGGGAGCAGAGATGAAAAACCTGAGAGAACAATTAGAACACACAAAAAATTACATAAGCAGGATAGAAGAACTTTACAGACAAGAAAATTAATGCAGTCCTGCGCCCATGAGAGAAGAAAAATGTTTATGGAAAATAAATTCTGCCATATTTTTTACAAAAGATCAAATGAAGGCAACTGGCATGAAGAATACTTCTCAGCTCCATCTCATTGTAGTGTTTGTTACCTGTGAGAGTTTAATAAGTTTGTTTGTCCTATTTGCCGCTGCATGACCCACGTGACTTCTGCATTCCATTCTTTCTATGGGAATGTCGCAACTTTCTCTTTATAAGGCTCTGACTCAGGCTCCCCCGCCCATCTCTCTCTCTCTCTCTGAGGATGTCTGTCAGCAGACTGAGCAGAGCAGAGACAAACACCCACCACTGTGGACTGGTGCTAGAGGGTTTTGTATGCATTTCGCACGCGGAGCACGCATGTCTGTACGTTTCTCAGCTTCACGCAGCTCGTTGGCGTCTTAAAGCTTGTAGGATATATGGAGCAAGAGAGAGGATGAATAGAAAAGCCCTGGCGCTGACGCAGCAAAGGGAAGTAAATTATTGTTTGTAATGGAGCAGGTAACAGAAACATCCTGATTCCTGCTCAATGATCCAGGTATAAAAATCCAATAAAGTTCAGTCAGGTCCTCTGGACGGTTGAAGTAGAAACCATCCAGAGGACCTGACAACTTTGTTGGATAAGACAGTAACACTTGTGGTGAAAACTCTACAGCCAGCACAGCTAGCTTAATGAGGTTAGTTAAGTGGGCCAAAACTTAATAGAACAATGTTTTAAGTTTATACAAAGGATATTACAAATTTTAGAATTTGGTTAACAAATAGGATCTGAAAAAATTGTTTAATGCTGAAATGTCCAGGAATTCCGATTTTGTGTACCCTTCATAAACTGCTAATAAATCATCTGATTATTAAAATTCTTGTATTATATTATTTTATTTTACCTTCATTTTACCAGGTAAAGTCCTGTTGAGATTAAGAGCATATTTGTTGTTACATATAAACAGTCAATTAGTGAAAATAAATAGATGAGAAATTATCACATGTAATTCAGACACGTTTTACCCTGAGCATTTTGATTGATTGATTGATGTTTATTCATTCATTTTAAAGAACAATACAAGACAGTTTCATCAGATACAAGAATACAAGTAGGATAAAATGAAGGGAGCAGAAAGAAGTTGAAATTTATTATATCTGCCCCTATTTCACAGTTTGTTCAACCAATGATAACCTTCAAGCAACATCACAGAATGAATAATTCCACTTATTTTTCTAACTGTAATACATAAACTAGATCACAAAATGAATAATTCTACTTAATTTTTCTAACTAATACACAAACTACATCACCCGTAATTCTACTTAATTTTTCTAACTGATACACAAACTACATCACAAAATGAATAATTCTTTTTCTAACTAATACACAATAGCAAAATGAATAATTCTTTTTCTAACTAATACACAATTTTTCTAACTAATACACAAACTACATCATACTTATTTTTTTTATTTTTTTTTTTTTTTTTTCTTTCTTAATTTTCCTTTTTTTTTTTTTTTTTACTTGATTTTCCTAACTGTAATACACAAACTAGATCATAAAATGAATAATTCTACTTAATATTTCTAACTGTAATACACAAACTAAAAGATGGCACAACATCAAGATGTTCACAAAATGAATAATTCTACTTAATATTCCTAACTGTAATACACAAAATACATCACAAAAATGAATAATTCTACTTAATTTTTCTAACTGTAATACACAAACTGCTTCACAAAATGACTAACTCTACTTAATTTTTCTAACTGTAATACACAAACGCACTAAGCTAACACGCAAGGTTACATCATATATAGTTTTTGAGCAAATCCTTTTTGACCTTTTTCTTAAATGTATGCATTGATTTTTCATTTTTAACATCACTCTCCAGAGCATTCCACAATCGAACTCCCTGAATTGAGGTAGACCGTCCCTTTAAGCTGGTTCTAAATTGTGGTTTGATGAATATCTCTGTCCCTTTGAGATTGTAATAACTTTGTCTTTTTATAAAGTTTCTTTGAATATTTAAAGGTAATGTGTTTTTATGAGCCCTATACATAACTGATAAAATACTATATTCTACCAATTCCTGGAATTTCAATAAGTTTAGCTGAAGAAACAAAGTGTTTGATGGGTGACTGAATTGTTTTCTGGTGATTACTCTTACAGCTCTCTTTTGTAAAATAAAAACAGGCTTTGTAATAGTTTTGCACGCTTTTCCCCAAACCTCAATACAATAGATTAAATGTGGAGCAATGATTGTGTTGTACAACATATGTAAAACTTTATCAATTAAAAAATCCCTGACTTTATACAGTACTGCAATTGATCTAGCTATTTTTTTTAAATGGAATTTACATGATGTTTCCACGTCAGTTTGTCATCAATGATAACACCCAGAAACTTCACTTCACTCACTTTACAGATCACAACATCTTCAATTTCAAATGGATCGTCATCAACAATTCTCTTTTTGTTACCGAATATCATGTAATTAGTTTTATCTAAATTCAAAGATAATTTGTTTAATTTAAACCAAGTTTGTATTTTTATAAATTCTGTTTTCATCATATCGAAAATCTGTTTTATGTCATTACCCGAACAGAAAAATGTGGTGTCATCGGCAAAAAGAACACATTTAAGTAGTCCTGACACATTTACCAAGTCATTCACATATAAAATAAATAACTTTGGTCCAAGCACAGAACCCTGAGGAACTCCACAAGTGATATCACGGAGGTCAGATCTAACATCATTTATTTGCACAAACTGTTTCCTGTCCTTCAAATAGCTAGATACCCACTGTAATGCTGGTCCTCTAATACCATATTTATTTAGTTTTTCAAGGAGAATGGTGTGGTCAATGGTATCAAATGCTTTTTTTAGATCAACAAAAACACTAACACAGTACTGTTTATGATCGACAGCATTAGTTATTTGTTCCATTAAATCCATGAGAGCCATTGACGTAGAGTTTTTTTCTCTAAACCCATATTGACTGCTACTTAAAATATTTTGTTTATCAATAAATTGATCCAATCTGGTCACAAATAGTTTTTCTAGAATTTTTGAGAACTGTGGTAGTAAGGATATTGGCCTATAATTATTGAATACACATTTATCACCATTTTTAAAAAGAGGAATTACCTTTGCTACTTTCATGTTATCTGGAAATATTCCTGTTGAAAAAGATAAATTGCATATATATGTAAATGGTTCAATAACATAACTTATTATTTCTTTTACAAACATCATATCCATGTCCACCCAGTCTTTTGATCTCTTGTCTGAGAGATTTTTAACCATTTTCATAATTTCCTCTTTGTTAGTTCCACTAAGAAAAATACTGTTGGTGCAGCTTTTAATTGAATGACACACCTTATTATCTACTTTTGGTATTTTAGCTGCAAGGCTTGATCCAATATTTACAAAATATTGATTAAATTCATTTACGATATCATTCTCATCATGTATTTCATTGTCATCTTTCACAAAATATTTTGCAATGTTCGTTTTTGTTTTATGACTTTTTAGAACATCATTTATTACTCGCCATGTTGTTTTAGTGTCACCATTGCTCTTGTTTAATAAATCACTATAGTATTCTTTCTTGCATCTTCTTATAATCATTACCAATTTATTTTTATATTTTTTATATTTTTCTTCAGCTTGTTGTGTTCTCGTTTTTAAGAAACATAAATACAAGTTTTTTTTTTTTACAAGCATTTCTCAACCCTTTAGTCATCCAAGGTTGGTCAACAATATTTCTTTTTCTACAATTTCTTTGCACACAATTCTTTTCATACAGAGCTTCTAAAATGTTCATAAATTCATCATATGATTTGTTAACATCATCAATATACACGTCCTTCCAGTTTTGCTTCTGTAAATCGTCTTTTAATTGATCCATAGCTTTTTTTGATGTGTTTATTATTTTTTTATTAATTGTAACTTCTTTTGTAATGTTTTGATCATTTCTGTAGATAGTGAAAACTGGTAAATGATCACTTAAATCAGTTGTTAAGATACCACCTGTCATATCCCCATTAGTTATATTTGTGAAAATGTTGTCAATTATCGTAGCACTATGAGTTGTAATTCTTGTTGGTTTTGATATTAACGGATAAAGATTTAAACTATACATTGAATTTAGAAACGTGCTGATGTTATTTGAATCCGTTTTATTTCCCAGGTCAATATTAAAGTCTCCACACAAGAAAACTTTTTTATTTAAACTCTTTTCCAGTAGTTGTATGATTTTATCGGTGAATATTTCTATATTTGATCCTGGTGATCGATATACACAACTTATGGAAATGTTTTTAGCATTTTCGTTTAATATTTCTATTGTTATTATTTCCATAAGATTGTCAACAATTATTGACATTTCTTTAATTATTCTACTATAACAACCTGCCCCCCCACCGCTAGGATAAAAGGGGACTAATTATTACATACGCTAAATTAGTCAGGGGCAGTGCCTGGAGCTGACGGCGCTTAAAACGTATAAAGGTTGAGCAGAAAGCATAAACCAGTAAACAGAAAAATAATTCACCCCACATACAAGAAAACTCTCATAAACATCTATTGATATTAGCCATGTGATGACATTTAATACCCAATTTAAACAAACAAATCAGTTGTGCACATAAACAAACCCGAACGCTTCATTCCCCCACCATTTACATATCTGCAGCATTCCCAACATCTACATAGCTGCAGACAAACCCCATAAACCAAATTAAAACCCAAACTGCACCAACTTTCAGTCCAAATGCTCTCTCAGATAAAAAGTTTGTTTGAAGCAGGATGAGGAAACGCCCACTCAATCCATCCAGGCGTCGGCGCGCCGAAATAAAAAGAAACAATCTCACCAGAGTCTCAAGGTCCTTTTAGCGTGCCTCCCCTGCAGTCCTGGGTAAAGGAAAAGTTACTGATCCACCGCGATCCCAACTCTAGGTGATACACAGTCCACAGGCAGTCCAGGGCAACGGCCTCACGCCAAATCCTTCTCAGCAGGTGCGCACTCCCAGGTGAGTCAGAGAGAGAGAGAGAGCAAGCGCCGTCACTTCCTCCTCCTTTTAAGTCCACTTCCCCACCGTCTCCAAAACATATTATTACAAAACAATTTACACAAACAAATAAACAAGTTCAAACTTTCATTTGGAACACACTTGTTACCTTGCAGGAGACAATAATTAATAATAAATGGTCATATTTGCAGCGTAGATAATATAACAAGATAAGGAAACCAATGAAAATAAATGGAAATAAATCTAACGCTGTATAAATTGATCAGTGACCATTACATTCCCCCCCCCCAGCCAGCGGCTTATCGGGGCCGTAGAAAGGTTTCATGTCGGCCACGTTGATCGTATCAACTTTACTATTATCTGTCATCCCTGACACACGGTAAGTAACAGGACTAAGCTGCCTCTCTACCCTCACAGGCCCTGACCATTTGGGTGCGAGTTTCGCAGAGAACTTAGCCGAAGCTTTGGACAAAGGGTGTGCCCTAACCCAGACTAGGTCACCGACTGTAAAGTGTACATCCCTACGTCGTGCATTATAATACCTAGCTTGTCGGGCTTTGGCCAGACCCACATGTCTGTTGACTTCCTTTTGTATTTGTGTTTGTGTATGCAATGTATGATATGTAGGCATGTCTGGTGTAGGTGCTTGGTGAATGAGACGCTCCAGAGGATCCTTTAACTTACGACCGAGGGCCAACATTGCTGGGGAAACACCAGTGGTCTCATGCACTGCTGAGTTTATAGCCAGCCTGAACTCGGGGAGCCATCTGTCCCAATCCTGGTGTTGACGTCCAACAAATGAAGCAATCATGGTCTTCAGGGTCCGATTGACTCTCTCCGTGAGGTTGGTTTGAGGGTGATAAGCAGTGGTCAGCTTTTGGACTACACCCCAAGAAGTGCACAAACTGGCTAACAGGCGGCTGGTAAACTGTGGTCCTCTGTCCGACACCAAATATGCAGGCACCCCCCAGCGGGTAAATATGTCGTTCCTGAGGATGTGACAGACTTTAGGGGTCTTGGCATCTCTTAATGGGAATAGTTCCACCCATTTGGAGTAATAGTCCACCACCACCATCAACACAGTGTTCCTGGCTTTACTAGGCGGAAATGGCCCCATAAAGTCTACCCCCAACATTTCCCCTGGTGCACTAACGTCTGGTGACTCAAGATGTCCAGCAGGCTTCTGGTTAGTGCCCTTGTATTTTTGGCAAGTTTGGCAGGCCCTGACATGACTCCATACATCCTTCCTTACAGATGGCCACCAAGCCACTTCCAAAATTCTTAGAAGGGTTTTAAGCCTTCCCAAGTGGCCTCCCACTGGACTGTTATGGTAGTAGGTGAGGAAACTTGCTGCCAGATTGGCTGGGACAACCAGTTGGTAGTTGAATCCACCATATTTGGATGGAACGCCCCGGTATAAGACACCTTGTTGATAAACGTGATGTATTCGTCCAGGCTTTGGAAGGGTGACGGTTTGTCCCAGCTCCACGCAAAGAGAATCAATATTTTGGGCACTCTCAATATCTTGTAGTGAGCTAGGGAGATCTATCCAGTAGTCTTTTGCCATAGCAACATTGATGGTACCTTCCTGCCCAGGTGGTGCACGTGACAGGGCATCAGGGACAGCGTTACAGCACCCTCTTTTGTAATGCACCCGAAATGTGAATGCTTGCAGCCTTAATGTCCATCTAGTAAGCCGGGATGAGGTCTTTGGGCAGTTAAATGCCCAGGCTAGTGCAGCATGATCTGTAAACACATCAAACATCTCTCCTTCCAGATAGTGGCGCCATTTTTCAACTGCCCATACAACCGCTAGGCATTCCTTTTCAGAGGTGGAATAACGGAGTTCAGCCCCACGGAGTCCTCTAGAGGCAAATGCAATGGCTTTCTCCTCTCCCTCCACAGTTTGCATCAGAACAGCTCCCAGTCCCACATTGCTGGCATCACAATGTACCTGGAAGCCAAGGTGTGACTGTGGCTGAGCAAGGACTGGTGGCAGAGACTCTAGGATCTCGTGTACCAGTGGCATAGGATATGCATCATGAAGAGTCTTTGCATTGAGTCCACGAAAATCCACACAAAAGCGTGGTGTGCCGTCCTTCCGTGGCACCAACACCACCGGCGCTGCCCATGGTGACATCCGACGAGCTTCCTGTGAGACGCCGAGCTTACAGAGTGTCGGGGATACTGACCACTATACTAACGAGGATAAAAGGGGACTAATTATTACATACGCTAAATTAGTCAGGGGCAGTGCCTGGAGCTGACGGCGCTTAAAACGTATAAAGGTTGAGCAGAAAGCATAAACCAGTAAACAGAAAAATAATTCACCCCACATACAAGAAAACTCTCATAAACATCTATTGATATTAGCCATGTGATGACATTTAATACCCAATTTAAACAAACAAATCAGTTGTGCACATAAACAAACCCGAACGCTTCATTCCCCCACCATTTACATATCTGCAGCATTCCCAACATCTACATAGCTGCAGACAAACCCCATAAACCAAATTAAAACCCAAACTGCACCAACTTTCAGTCCAAATGCTCTCTCAGATAAAAAGTTTGTTTGAAGCAGGATGAGGAAACGCCCACTCAATCCATCCAGGCGTCGGCGCGCCGAAATAAAAAGAAACAATCTCACCAGAGTCTCAAGGTCCTTTTAGCGTGCCTCCCCTGCAGTCCTGGGTAAAGGAAAAGTTACTGATCCACCGCGATCCCAACTCTAGGTGATACACAGTCCACAGGCAGTCCAGGGCAACGGCCTCACGCCAAATCCTTCTCAGCAGGTGCGCACTCCCAGGTGAGTCAGAGAGAGAGAGCAAGCGCCGTCACTTCCTCCTCCTTTTAAGTCCACTTCCTCACCGTCTCCAAAACATATTATTACAAAACAATTTACACAAACAAATAAACAAGTTCAAACTTTCATTTGGAACACACTTGTTACCTTGCAGGAGACAATAATTAATAATAAATGGTCATATTTGCAGCGTAGATAATATAACAAGATAAGGAAACCAATGAAAATAAATGGAAATAAATCTAACGCTGTATAAATTGATCAGTGACCATTACACTACACTTTATTTCATTTTTGACAAATAGAGCTACTCCTCCACCTTTTTTATTGTTTCTGTTTAAATGATATAATTCATATCCTTCGATGTGAACGTTATTTTTGTTTTCATCATTAAGCCATGTCTCTGACAGTGCTATTAATGTAAAAGTTCTGTTTAACTGTTTTAAATAATCTGTTATTTTGGATATATTTGCATTTAAACTTCTACTATTGATGTGAATAATAGAGAGATCTCCATTTGATATATTGATGTCATTAAACTTTTCTTCATTATAGTATTCACAGTCTTTTATAGCAGGATAAAAGTTTGCATCAACCATATCTTCAACATTGTATATTTTAACTTCTGAGTCTTCGTTTGTTGCCGTCATGTTTTAATGTATTTGTTTGTTTGTTCATTTTTGTCAATTTTTGTGTATGAACATGTGATAGTGATTGGTGATTTGTCATTTTTGAGCTCATTTGAATGAGTCTAAGTCTTTCAGATCTTTTATTATTTTAGCTTGAGAATTTTCATGTACTTTGATCCAGATGTTTCCGTTTCTTGTCCAAGTTTTTTTTATTTTTCCATTCTTTTTCAACCACCTTGCTGCATGTGCAATGTTTGCGTTTTTTTTAGTTAGGTGTTCATTCATAAAGACCTCAGTTTTTGCGAGTTTCTTTGACTGCATCATTACCCTGTTTCTTTGATTCCTTCCAATGAATCTCACGACTACTGATGGTTTATTTTTGTTAACTCTATTGGGCAGTGTGTAACAGGTGGAAATGTCATCACGTTTAATGTCAATGTCTTTGCCATTTAAGAAAGTGACTACCTGATTCTCCAGAGACTGCAGTTGTTCTGGTGGTCCGTCTTCAGTCGTGGTAACGTCTGCAGTTACTTCTGAATATGTTCGGCGTTTAACCTCGAGTCCAGAAATGACCATGTTCTCGCCTCTTATGTATTGTTCCATGTCCTCACACTTTTGTTCCAATTGAGCTAATCGTTCTTCTCTGATGACCTCCTGAGCTTTCATTTGTTTCATCTCCTCTACCAGTTGATTAAAGTTTTTTTGCTCAGCTCTCAAACTTGCAAGTTCCTCAGTGAGATTGTTTACTGCATTTTTCAATTCCTCCAATAACTCCAGATTTTTATCCACCGATTTTTTACACGCCGACTCCTGTCTCTGCGGCTCCGTTTTCTTTGTTTTCCCAGGACTCATCTCGCCTGCTTCTTCTGGTCTGGATACAGAAATTCACTGTTCCACAGTGATTCACGCTCGCCAATCTGCTCCCGTCCACAGCAACTCGCTCGCTGCTCTGCTCATGTCCAACAGTAACCAGCTTGCTTCCCGTCCAACAACAACACGAACGTTGCTCTGCATCCGTTTTCAGCAACTCGCTCGCTGTCCTGCTCCCGTCCAACAGCAACTCACTCGTTGCTCTGCTCATGTACAATCAGCTTGATGCACTGTTCCCGTCCAACAGCAACCAGCTTGCTGCACTGCTCCCGTCCAGTAGCAATCAGCTTGTTGCTCTGCTCACGTCAAGTAGCAACCAGCTTGTTTCTCTGCTCCCATCCAACAGCAACTCACTCGTTGCTCTGCTCACGTCCAACAACAACCAGCTTGCTGCACTGCTCCCGTCCAACAACAACCAGCTTAGCGCAGGTCCTGTCCACCAGCAACCAGTACAGCTCAGTTCTCGTCCATCTGGGGCCTGGATGTAATTTATTGTCCCACAGCAGCACTCCACTGCCTCTCTGGCCTCACCAGTTCACAGACTACAGATTTTCAGCCCGTAGCAACAATCAAAAGTCAGTTTCTTTATTTGTCACTCCACCACACGTGGCACATGTGGTGGAACACAACTGTGTACCCATGTCCCAGTTACATCCAAAAAAATGTATAAATTGTAAAGAAAAACAGTGATAGATCTAAGACATAACTAAGAAATATATATGCTAAACTAAGAATACACTAAGCACAAATAGTATAAAACAATATGCTGAACAGCAGCAGCATGAACGTGAGTCTGTGTGAACAGATGAGTACAAATGAACACAGCAGCATGAAATAAACCAGCAGCATGAGATCAGCAACATGTTTATGATTATGTTTATTAAATTTGTTCATTTTTTACAAAAATACAATACAAAACAATCCCATAAATGACAACGTACAAAATATTTAAAAAAAGAAAGGTAGCAGAAAGAAGAATAAATCTTATTATATCTGCCCCTTTTTTCAAACAATCAGTTCAAACAATAATAATCTTCCAGTGACAAAACAAAATGAATAACTCTTTCTATTTTTCTAACTAATACAATAATGTACACATTACGCTACTTCATTTATTAATTTTTTTAACAATTTATTTTTGATCATTTTCTTAAATGTAAACATTGACTTGGCATTTTTAACTTCATGCTCCAAACCATTCCATAATCCAATTCCCTGGATTGAGGTAGAACGTCCCTTCAAACTAGTTCTGAATTTTGGTTTTACAAACATCTCTGTCTCCTTAAAATTATAAGAACTTTGTCTTTTGACAAAATGCCTTTGGATATTTAAAGGTAATGCATTATTCTGCGTTGGCGAGCGCCTGGTGGCCGGGCTTTCACCCATGGAGCTCGGCCGGGCACAGCCCGAAGAGGAGACGTGGGTCCCCCTTCCCATAGGCTCACCACCTGTGGGAGGGGCCAAAGGGGTCGGGTGCATTGTGGAATGGGTGGTGGCCGAGGGCGGGGACCCTGGCGGTCTGATCCTCGGCTACAGAAGCTGGCCATTGGGACATGGAATGTCACCTCTCTGGTGGGGAAGGAGCCTGAGCTAGTGTGTGAGGTTGAGAGGTTCCGGCTAGAAATAGTCGGACTCACCTCAACGCATGGCTCTGGCTCTGGAACCAGTTTCCTTGAGAGGGGTTGGACACTCTTCCACTCTGGAGTTGCCCCTGGTGAGAGGCGCCGAGCAGGAGTGGGCATACTTGTTGCCCCCCATCTCGGTGCCTGTACGTTGGGGTTCACCCCGGTGAACGAGAGGGTAGCCTCCCTTCGCCTACGTGTGGGGGGACGGGCTCTGACTGTTGTTTGTGCCTATGCGCCGAACGGCAGCGCAGATTACCCACCCTTTTTGGAGTCCTTGGAGGGGGTATTGGAGGGTGCGCCTCCTGGGGACTCCCTTGTTCTGCTGGGGGACTTCAACGCTCACGTGGGCAATGACAGTGAGACCTGGAGGGGTGTGGTTGGGAGGAACGGCCCCCCTGATCTGAACCCGAGTGGTGTTCTGTTGTTGGACTTCTGTGCTCGTCATGGATTGTCCATAACGAACACCATGTTCAGGCATAAGGGTGTCCATATGTGCTCTTGGCACCAGGACACCCTAGGTCGTAGTTCAATGATCGACTTTGTTGTCGTCTCATCTGATCTGCGGCCGCATGTCCTGGACACTCGGGTGAAGAGAGGGGCGGAGCTGTCAACTGACCACTACCTGGTGGTGAGTTGGCTCCGATGGTGGGGGAGGATGCCGGTCAGACCTGGCAGACCCAAACGTATTGTGAGGGTCTGCTGGGAACGTCTGGCAGAGTCTCCCGTAAGACGGAGCTTTAACTCCCACCTCCGGGAGAGCTTTGAACACGTTCCGAGGGAGGCGGGGGACATTGAGCCCGAGTGGGCCATGTTTCGCGCCTCTATTGTCGAGGTAGCTTATCGGAGTTGTGGCCGCAAGGTTGTTGGTGCCTGTCGTGGTGGCAACCCTCGAACCCGGTGGTGGACACCGGCGGTGAGGGATGCTGTCAAGCTGAAGAAGGAGTCCTATTGGGCCTTTTTGGCCTGTGGGACCCCGGAAGCAGCAGATAGGTACCGGCAGTCCAAGCGGCATGCGGCTCGGGTGGTTGCTGAGGCAAAAACTCGGGCGTGGGAGGAGTTCGGAGAGGCCATGGAGAATGACTTCCGTACGGCTTCGAGGCGATTCTGGTCCACCATCCGGCGTCTCAGGGGGGGAAAGCGGTACGCGACCAACACCATTTATGGTGGGGATGGCGTGCTGTTGACCTCAACTCGGGATGTTGTGAGTCGGTGGGCGGAATACTTCGAAGACCTCCTCAATCCTACTGGCACGTCTTCCACTGAGGAAGCGGAGCCTGGGGACTTTGGATCGGGCTCTCCAATCTCTGGTGCGGAGGTCGCCGAGGTGGTTAAAAAGCTCCGCGGTGGCAAGGCTCCGGGGGTGGATGAGATTCGTCCTGAGTTCCTTAGGGCTCTGGATGTTGTGGGGTTGTGTTGGCTTACGCGACTCTGCAATATCGCGTGGACATCGGGGGCAGTTCCCTTGGATTGGCAGACTGGGGTGGTGGTTCCCCTATTCAAAAAGGGGGACCGTAGGGTGTGTTCCAACTATAGAGGGATCACACTCTTAAGCCTCCCTGGTAAGGTCTATTCAGGGGTTCTGGAGAGGAGGGTCCGTCGGATAGTCGAACCTCGGATTCAGGAGGAGCAGTGTGGTTTTCGTCCTGGTCGTGGAACACTAGACCAGCTCTACACCCTCAACAGGGTCCTGGAGGGTGCGTGGGAGTTTGCCCAACCAGTTTACATGTGCTTTGTAGACTTGGAAAAGGCATTCGACCGCGTCCCTCGGGGGGTTCTGTGGCGGGTACTCCGGGAGTATGGGGTACCAGGCCCATTGATATGGGCTGTTAGGTCCCTGTACGACCGGTGTCAGAGCTTGGTCCGCATTGCCGGCAGTAAGTCAGGCTCGTTTCCGGTGAGAGTTGGACTCCGCCAAGGTTGCCCTTTGTCACCGATTCTGTTTATAACTTTTATGGACAGAATTTCTAGGCGCAGCCAAGGTGTTGAGAGGATCCGTTTTGGTGGCCTTAGAATCGCTTCTCTGTTTTTTGCAGATGATGTGGTCCTATTGGCTTCATCAGCTCGTGATCTACAGCTTTCACTGGAGCGGTTTGCAGCTGAATGCGATGCGGCCGGGATGAGGATCAGTTCCTCCAAATCCGAGGCCATGGTCTTGAGCCGGAAAAGGGTAGCGTGCCCTCTCCGGGTCGGGGAGGAGGTCCTGCCCCAAGTGGAGGAGTTTAAGTATCTCGGGATCTTGTTCACGAATGAGGGAAAACTGGAGCGTGAGATCGATAGGCGGATAGGTGCAGCGTCCGCAGTGAAGCGGGCGCTGTACCGGTCTGTCGTGGTGAAGAGAGAGCTGAGTCAAAAGGCAAAGCTCTCAATTTACCGATCGATCTACGTTCCCACCCTCATCTATGGTCATGAGCTTTGGGTTATGACCGAAAGAACAAGATCTCGGATACAAGCGGCTGAAATGAGTTTTCTCCGCAGGGTGGCTGGACTCTCCCTTAGAGATAGGGTGAGAAGCTCAGTCATCCGGGAGGGACTCGGAGTAGAGCCGCTGCTTCTCCACATCGAGAGGAGCCAGTTGAGGTGGCTCGGGCATCTGGTTAGGATGCCTCCTGGACGCCTCCCTGGTGAGGTGTTCCGGGCATGTCCCACCGGGAGGAGACCCAGAGGAAGACCCAGGATACGCTGGAGGGACTATGTTTCTCGGCTGGCCTGGGAACGCCTTGGGATTCCCCCAGAGGAGCTGCTCCAAGTGGCTGGGGAGAGGGAAGTCTGGGCCTCCCTACTTAGGCTGCTACCCCCGCGACCCGACCCCGGATAAGCGGAAGAAAATGGATGGATGGATGGCATTATTCTGAGCCTATACATAACTGATAAAATATTATAATCTACCAAATCATGGAACTTCAATAATTTCAGTTGATAAAATAATGTACTTGATGGATGACAGTAATGTTTTCTAGTGATAATTCTTACAGCTCTTTTCTGTAATACAAAAATAGGCTTTGTGATTGTTTTACACGCATTCCCCCAAACATCAATACAATAGATTAAGTTTGGAACAATGATTGTGTTATACAACAAATATAGAGCTTTATCATTCAATAAGTCTCTGACTTTGTGCAGTACTGCAATAGATTTAGATATTTTTATTCTTACATAATTTACGTGTTGTTTCCATGTCAGTTTATCATCAATAATAACACCCAGAAACTTCACCTCACTCATTCTCAACACTCTCAATTTTAATGGATAGTCATGGATAGTTTAGAGGGTGGAATACAGTTTATTCCATTACAAAAACTAAACGGAGTTTGAAAAAATGTAAACGATGATAAAGATCAACAGTATAAACAGGAAGTACCACTTGTTGGTCCATACGGAGGTAACTGCAAGTAAATCCTCCATTATTTGTCATAATTACAATGGTTAAATTAAAGGTGCTAGTTGTGTTTTGTTTTGTGTGCTTTATGTGTTGCAACTTCCAGTTGTACAAGTTTAATCTTTGTTTATGATCAGTTAACACTAAACAGATTTTGTACAAAGTGTTTAATAGGTTGTGTAATGTAAAATTTACACTTTTACATATTGAATTTCACTCTGAGTTCTTGCCCTGTATCACTCTGTGGCATGAAAATATCCACTGCAGTAACTATTTTAAGTTATTAGTAGATTAGAATTTTATTTATTTTTTTTACCTGTCGTCTTTGCTTTAATGTTGGCTGATAATGCAGAAATGTCTCACTAAACACTGTGAGCTTACCTCCACCATTACAGCCATGTTGTTAGTTTGTCTGAGGTTAGCGCACCCTGGGTTACATTTCCTCGTGGGAGGAGCGATCTTACTGTTCATATAAAATATTTGATAATGTTCTTATTGAAACAATTCCTGAATGTTGTTCATACTGTGTTAATGCTACATGTTTGTCTCTTGACCCTACAACTGGGTAAGGTTAATAATAATAATAACAATAATGAATTTAATTTATAATGCACTTTTCATGAACAAAAATCTCAAAGTGCTACAAAGTGCAACTAAAAGCAAAGATCAAATAAAAACAAGTGATAAAATCAAGTAAAATCAATGATAAAACAACAAAAATCAATAATAAAATCAATTAAAAATAATGATAATATCAACTAAGATCTAAGATAAAATCAAGCAGAGGCAGAGTAGGCTTGCTTAAAAGGAAAAGTCTTTAAGCCTTGTTTAAAGTCAACCAGAGACTGTGGAGCTCTCAGGTAGTCAGGGAGGGAGTTCCATAGGCGGGGGACAGCCACACAGAATGCCCGGTCTCCCATGGTCCTTAATTTGGTTCGTGGAAGGTGAAGGAGATTACTGTTCTGTGACCGTAGAGACTGGGTGGATGAATATGGTGCAAGAATGTCCTTTAGATAATCTGGTGAAGTTCTGTGTAAGCATTGATGTGTAATGAGAGCAGTTTTGTACTGAATTCTGTAGGTGACAGGAAGCCAATGGAGGTTATGGAGAATGGGTGTAATATGTTCAAATTTACGAGCTCTCAATAAAATCCTTGCTGCACTGTTTTGAATATATTGAAGCTTCTGAAGGTTTTTGCCAGGGATTCCAATAAACAGGGAGTTGCAGTAGTCGAGCCTGGAGGAGACAAAGGCATGGACGAGTTTCTCAGCATCAGAAAAAGTTAGAGATGGGCGAAGTCTGGAGATGTTTCGAAGATGGAAGAAGCAGGTTTTAAACAGATGCTTAATGTGATTTTCAAATGTAAGATGAGAGTCCATTTTTATTCCAAGATTTGTAACAGAGGTGGAGAGGGGGATGTCTTGTCCAGAAAAGGAAATTGTTGTTATAGTTGATGTTTGTACCTGGTGAGGGGTGCCAATCAGTATGGCCTCAGTCTTGGAGCAGTTTAATTGAAGAAAGTTCTGATTCATCCATGCCCTTATTTCCTCCAGGCAGGTAGAGAGGGCAGTGAGTGAAGATGGAGATGACAATGGTGATGATGATGATGCTCCAGTCCTGATGTAAAGCTGTGTATCGTCGGCATAACAGTGAAAAGAAATGTTGAACTGATTAATAATTTGACCTAAAGGCAGCATGTAAAGGGAAAATAGCAGGGGCCCCAGAACTGACCCTTGAGGGACACCACAGGAGACACACAGTCTGGGAAGTGGCATTGCCAAGACTAACACATTCCAGCCTATTGGAGAGGAAAGATTGGAACCAGTCCAGGACAGTGTCCAGAGACCGACCTCCACATTAAGATGGTGGAGGAGGATACTATGGTCCACAGTGTCGAAAGCTGCAGTGAGGTCAAGGAGGACAAGGATGGAGGGAGAACCAGTGTCAGCAGCCATGAGAACATCATAACTCTTAGCAATGCAGTCTCAGTACTGTGAGCTGCTCGGAAGCCAGACTGAAACTTCTCATACAGGGAGTGTTGTTGTAGGTGGACCTGCAGCTGAGCAGCAACTGCTTTTTCCAGCATTTTAGACAGAAATGGGAGGTGGGAAATTGGGCGGTAATTAGAAAGAATGTCGGGATCCAAATTAGATTTTTTTAGAAGAGGCCTAATGATGGCAGTTTTTAGAGGTAGTTGAACATGACCAGATTGTAGGGACTTATTTATTATTTGTGTGATTAATGGGCTTATTGCAGAGTGATTGGATTTTATGAGAGACGAGGGGAAGGGATCCAGGGCGCAGGATGAAGGCTTCATTTTCTTGATGATGGTCTCCATCTCACTCTGAACAACTTCATCAAAGCTGCTTAGGGACCCAGAATGCAGACGGGTAGATGGCAAACGAAGATCAGGGAGGCCGTGGAGCTGAGATCTGATAGAGTCAACTTTGTTTTTAAAGAATGAAAGGAACAGGTTGCATTTTTGAACAGAGTCCTCATGAGTTTGTTTAATGGGATTAAGCAGATGAGTTATTGTGGAGAAGAGCTGTTTAGAGTTTCCAGGGCAGTTGTTGATGATGTTGGAATAATATTTGGAACGTGCATCTTTAAGAGAATAGGCGTAGGCTTTCTGATGTTCTTTGTATAACTGTTTATACATATATAGAGACCAGATGATTTTACGTCTCTTAATTGCACGGCCAGTTGCCTTCATCTTGCATAGTTCACCAGGGGGCTGAACGGGAGAAAGACACCAGTCTTGTTTTCAAGGGAGCATGTAGGTCCAGAAGCTCCTGGAGAGATTGGTTGTAGTAATCCACAGAATAATTTGCAGATGAATGAATGACAGCGGTCAGGGAGGTTACAGTAGACCTAGCCCACTACTGGAGTTTTAATTAGGTATTTTGTTACTACCGGTAATAAACACGATCGATGATGATCATATTGCTCTTGTAAGGATTGTGCCCTCTGCTGGGCCTTCCTTGTCTCTTCTCCTTCTTGTCTCTTGTTAATCATCCCAGATCTGTTTCGTCCTTGTCCTCTGCCCAGGTGTTTGTAATTTGTCTCGTCTTGTCTGTGAGTACATAAGCCCTGGTTTGTGTCTTAGTCATCGTCGGTGCATCGTCGGGTATCCTCCTGTGTCCTTCACATCTATTTCTCATGTAAGTGTTTTTGCTACCTCGTCAGTTGTTTATTTTTATTATTAAAATGTTTATGTTTATATTACTTTCTGGCCTCCGAGACTCTGTCTGCACCACTGGGTTCAATCTTGTCCTTCAGAGCAACTCCTGACAGTATGCACCGACCAAAACAAAAACCCAACAGACAGAAATTCTCTCCTACCTGTCCTCTTGAGCCCATGCAGATGGAGGAGACCATGTTCTGCTGCAGCGGATTCCAGGTCCGACCCGTGTCGACACAAGAAGATTTCTGCCAGGAGGTGGAGATTCTGCCTTCTCCCCTCCTGGTCCTCGAAGAGGAGAGAACTACAGGTAGTCCCCGACTTACGAGCGCTCTGACTTACGAGGTCCCGGACTTACGAGCATGCATCTCATTTTAAAAAAAAATAATTTTTTTTTTTTTACTTTTATTTTTTATTTTTTTTATAAATGAATACATGTACAGTACTGGACAGTCACCAAGCACTTAGCCTATCCTAACACAGTTTTTAAAGATGAAGGAATAAGTTGAATTGTCTGCCTTTCACATAAAGGGAGCAAGCTCCCTATGGAGCCTGCAGGGAGGAGGGAGACAATTCAACTGATTCCTTCATCTTTAAAAACTGTGTTAGGATAGGCTAAGTGCTTGGTGACTGTACAGTACTGTACATTTATCTATTTATAAATAAAAAACAATAAAAAATAAAAATACTGTATATACTGTATATTTTTAATAAATAGATAAATGTACAGTACTGTACAGTCACCAAGCACTTAGCCTATCCTAACACAGTTTTTAAAGATGAAGGAATCAGTTGAATTGTCTCCCTCCTCCCTGCAGGCTCCATAGGGAGCTTGCTCCCTTTATGTGAAAGGGAGACAATTCAACTTATTCCTTCATCTTTAAAAACTGTGTTAGGATAGGCTAAGTGCTTGGTGACTGTCCAGTACTGTACATGTATTCATTTATAAAAAAAAAATTAAAAAAAAAGTAAAAAAAAATAAAATAAAATTATTATTATTATTATTTTTTTTTTACTATGTGTTCCTACTTACGAATTTTTTACATACGAGCGCCCCCTAGTGACGGAACTCGCTCGTAATTCGGGGACTACCTGCAGGTAGTCCCCGACTTACAAGCGCTCTGACTTACGAGGTCCCGAACTTACGAGCATGCATCTCATTAAAAAAATTAAAAATTAAAAAAATAAATAATTTATTATTATTATTTTTTTTTACTTTTTTTTTTTTTTATAAATGAATACATGTACAGTACTGGACAGTCACCAAGCACTTAGCCTATCCTAACACAGTTTTTAAAGATGAAGGAATAAGTTGAATTGTCTGCCTTTCACATAAAGGGAGCAAGCTCCCTATGGAGCCTGCAGGGAGGAGGGAGACAATTCAACTGATTCCTTCATCTTTAAAAACTGTGTTAGGATAGGCTAAGTGCTTGGTGACTGTACAGTACTGTACATTTATCTATTTATAAATAAAAAACAATAAAAAATAAAAATACTGTATATACTGTATATTTTTAATAAATAGATAATTGTACAGTACTGTACATGTATTCATTTATTTATTTAAAAAAATGTAAAAAAAAAAAAAAAAGAAAATAGTATTATTATTATTTTTTTTTTACTATGTGTTCCTACTTACGAATTTTTGACATACGAACGCCCCCTAGTGACGGAACTCGCTCGTAAGTCGGGGACTACCTGTATATATGTATATATATGTATTTATAACAATCTACTGCAAAGTCATGGATATTATGTGTCTTTTTTGCATATGTGTTTTGTTGCTGTGTTCTGTCATGTACTTCGCAGGATTGCAGACGGCAGTTGGGTGTGTTTGCCTTGTGCTCTTTTTGTGGATTTTTGCTTTGTGGTCTTACTTTCTGTCTTTTCCTTTCTTTCTATAAAAAAAATAAATAAATAAATATATATATATATATATATAATATATTATATAATATATATATATAAATATATATATGGGGCGGCCGTGGCACAGTGGTAATGGCAGTCGACCCCCAATCGGAAGGTCGGAGGTTCGAGTCCCGCATCCGCCCACCATGTGTCGTTGTGTCCCTGGGCAAGACACTTAACCCCGAGTTGCTCCCGGTAGGTCTGGATAGCGCCCTACAAGGCAGGCTACCACTAACGGTGTATGAATGTGTGTATGAATGGGTAGATGGCTCGTATTGTAAAGCGCTTTGGGGCTCCTCAGAGGGGGCTGGAAGGCGCTATATAAATAAGCTCCATTTACCATATATATATATTATATATATATATATATATATATATATATATATATATATATATATATATATATATATTATATATATTGGTGTGAAGAGGATGGCTGTGAGGTGAGAAGGGAGGCCATCTATAAAGGTAAAAGAGAATATGTTTTTTTGCTGATTGTAGATCTTGCCAAAGTTATAGCAACCACAGCAGAGTCGCACCCAGCCAGTGAGCAACTGCTTGACAAGCATTTGCCATTGTCTGCCATTTGCTTGGCAAGCAAATGGGTGGCCCAGTCCAGTGTTCTGTCAGGTCCGGACAGAACCATCACTCGGTCCGAATCCGGACCAACCAATTGACCTCTGGTTTAAAGTCTATGTTTATGTTTATGTTTATGTTTATTAAATTTGTTCATTTTTTTTACAAAAGAAACAATACAAGGCAATCTCATAATGATAGTGTACAAAATGTAAAAAAATGAAAGGTGGCAGAAAGAAGAATAAATCTTATTATATCTGCCCCTTATCTCCAACAATCAGATTAAACAACAGTAGTCAAACCATGTAAACAATAATAATCTTCAACCAACTTTTTCCAACAATCAGGTTAAACAATAATATTCTTCAACCAACAGTACAAAATGACTAACTCTTTCTAATTTTCTAACTAATACTAATACAGTACAAAATGACTAACTCTTTCTAGTTTTCTAACTAATACTAATACAGTACAAAATGACTAACACTTTCTAATTTTCTAACTAATGCAATACACATTACGTTATTTCACATATATTTTTTTAACATATTTGTTTTGATCATTTTTTTAAATGTAAACATTGACTTGGCATTTTTAACTACATTCTCCAAGCCATTCCATAATCTAATTCCCTGGATTGAGGTAGAACGTCCCTTCAAACTGGTTCTGAATTGTGGTTTTACAAACAACTCTGTTCCCTTAAGATTATAACAACTTTGTCTTTTAACAAAGTGCATTTGGATATTTAAAGGTAATGCATTATTTTGAGCTCTATACATAACTGATAAAATATTATAGTCTACCAAATCATGGAACTTCAGTAATTTTAGTTGATAAAATAATGTACTTGATGGATGACGGTAATGCTTTCTAGTGATAATTCTTACAGCTCTTTTCTGTAATACAAAAATAGGCTTTGTGATTGTTTTACACGCATTCCCCCAAACATCAATACAATAGATTAAGTGTGGAACAATGATTGTGTTATACAACAAATACAGAGCCTTATCATTCAATAGGTCTCTGACTTTGTACAGTACTGCTATCGATTTAGCTATTTTTATTCTTACAGAATTTATGTGTTGTTTCCATGTCAGTTTGTCATCAATGATAACACCCAAAAACTTCATCTCACTCACTCTACAAATCTCAACATCCTCAATTTTGAGTGGAACATCAACAGTTTTCTTTCTATTACCGAATATCATGTAATTAGTTTTCTCTAGATTTAATGATAATTTATTTATTTTAAACCAAGTTTGTATCTTTACAAATTCTGTCTTTATCAATTCTAACATTTGTTCTATATCTTCACCTGAACAGAAAAAAGTGGTATCATCTGCGAAAAGTACACATTTAAGGAGTCCTGACACATTTACCAAGTCATTCACATATAAAATAAAAAGCTTTGGTCCAAGTACAGAACCTTGGGGAACTCCACATGTGATATTACAGAGGTCAGATCTTACATCATTTATTTGTACAAATTGTTTCCTATTTTTTAAGTAGCTAGATACCCACTGTAATGCTGGTCCTCTAATACCATATTTGTTCAGTTTTTCAAGGAGTATTGTGTGATCAATAGTATCGAATGCTTTTTTTAAATCAACAAAGATACTGATACAGTGTTGTTTTTGATCGACAGCAGTAGTTATTTGTTCCATTAATTCCATGAGAGCCATTGATGTAGAGTTTTTTGATCTAAACCCATACTGACTGCTGCTTAGAATATTTTGTTTATCTATAAATTGGTCTAGTCTGTTTACAAATAGTTTTTCAAGAATTTTTGAAAACTGTGGTAACAAGGATATAGGTCTATAATTGTTGAATACACATTTATCACCATTTTTAAAAAGAGGAACGACCTTAGCTACTTTCATATTATCTGGAAAAATTCCTGTTGAAAATGATAAGTTACATATGTATGTGAACGGCTCAATAACATGGCTCATGTCTATCTGCAGCCCGCCTGGTTGTGAGTGTCATTGCAGTACGATCTGTTCCCAGACAACAACAAAAATCTGTTCCGGGACCGGTAGCACACGATCGATACTGATCGGTACAGCTCGTGTTTGACCGTGTCCCCGAGTGCAGATATCTGCACCCAGATTATTCCTATCTAGTGTAACCACGCCCGGATTTTCGCAGGGGCTACCATGGGCTGGAGCCCCGGGCTCCGGAATTTTAGGGCCCCCGGAGCCTCCGGCCCCGCCCCCTAAGTTTTTTTTTTGTGAACGGATAGTCTCAAACACGTTGTCTCACACAGGAGAAAACTGTTCTTGTTAGGTTTCATGTAAAATTGGATGCTTTTATCTATTCGCTGGTCCCCTCCCGCTGCCCCGGGGGAGGGAGGGGGGGTGCGAGCGGCCGGTCCCCCACCCACCGCTGGTGATAAGGAAGAGAAAGTGGAGGTGAATGGAGAAATAAAAAGTGCAGGAACGGAGGCAAAGGAGCTGGTGTAGGAGAAAGCAGGGGCGGCTGTAGAAGAGATGGAGCTGGGGCGCCCCAAACCAGGTGAAGAAACAAGGGAAGAGAAAAAAATGTTGAAGTTGTTGCACGTGACGCGGGCCAGCAAAATGTGTACAGAGAGGAGGGAGTGGACACAGTGAGGACTGGTGCTCTGTGACTTCAGTGACTCTGTGTCACAGGCTGACTGAACCCCGTTATCCTGTGGAAACTTTACTGTCCTTCCTCAAACAGGCAAAAGGACTGAGAGGAGTTCAAGTTGAAAGTCACTTTCCAAACCTGAGAACTTATGACTCAGCCAGACATTACATAAGGCACAAAACAGAAACTGGGTTCACTGACCAAGAAATTTTCAGATTAAAGAAAATAATGAGCAAAGTCAGAATACAATTCTGAACAAATGATGAACACCAGCATTTTATTTTTGTACCCATAACCTCTCACTCAACATGGATTATTTTAAAATAACATCTTTAAGCTAGAGAGGCTGTGAAGCATGCACTGGTTTACCCAAACCATTAAGTATAAAAGCATTGATGTTCTGCTTTTACAAGAGACACATAATGATGCATCAAATGAGACAGAGTGTTGCAGGGAAGTTTGTGTTGAATCCAGGCAACAATAACTATTCAGTGATTTTATTTTGTGATGGAAGCATCATATTCTATAGTTTCAAACCCTAACATGTGGTTTTGTCTTTAACCAGTTCAGGGTTGTTTGTAGTTTGTGACAACTGGCATATTAAAGTTGTAAGTTGTGAAAACTTACTATTCAGTCATTTTCTGCTCATCATCTGAACCAAAGCAAAACAAACAAACATATATACATATATATATATATATATATATATATATATATATATATATATATATATATATATATATATATATACATATATATATATATATATATATATATA
>JBBPBX010021064.1:0-10233 GCA_038048925.1 Garcialebias charrua | reverse complement strand
TATATATATATATATATATACACACACACACACACACACACACACACACACACACACACACACACACACACACACACACACACACACACACACACACACACACACAGGTTTGTTTTACTATCTTTGTGGGGCCATTGCATTGACTTCCATTCATTTTTCATTCATTTCTATAGCCTAACCCTGACCTTTACCCTAAACCTAACCATTACCAATGCATACCTAACCCTAACCTTAACACATCCTCAATTCACACCTTAGTCCTAAACCTAACCCCTAACCCACCAACGGGACTTCTTCTTATGGGGCCCGGGCTTTGGGCCCCATAAGAACCAGTTGGGCCTCACAATTTGGTAAAACTCAGAAAACTGGGCCTTACAACGTAGCATAAACAAGGACACACACACACACACACCGGTGGGCCCCCAAGTTGACTCAAGCCCAGGGGCCCCCATCCTCCTAAATCTGGCCCTGAGTGTAACAAATTGAAATAACTGTGCATGTGCAATTTTTAATGAGAGTCTATGGACTAGATTATTGCGCCCCCAGGGGCCGGAAATAAGTCGCCATCAGACAACATTTTTGAAAGAAACAACTCATCATTAACTATAAAATATCTATCTTGCATAACTAAAAAAAATACACATTTCAAAGTATTTTTATTTTATTATTTCATTTTTTTTTTAAAGTCTTCTGTGTAAAATGTTGAGTGGTTCCAGTGTGTGGGTGATACCCGAGCACCCCCTATTGACGAGCCACCACTGCCACATACTGGTAAAATCTTGGCAGGCAGACTTTTAGATTGACATTATTAAAATCCACTCAGGGAGTGGTGGCGCAGAGGTTAAGAAGGTGAGCTTGTGATCGGAAGATCGCCGGTTCAAGCCCCAGTACCGACAACATCAAAAGATGTGGGTGGGACAGGTGAAGCGGTCACACCTGTCTCCACCCTCATCTGCCCCACTCTGGGCCTTTGAGCAAGGCCCTTAACCCACACCATCTGCTCCCCTGGGAACCCTAGATATCAGCTCTCTACTCCACACAGAGGGCTGTGGTAGCCCGGTGGTCTGTGGTTGTGTCAGGAAGGACATCCGGCGTAAAAACAATTGCCAAGTCTTCGTGCGACTAGTTCGCTGTGGTGACCCCTAACGAAGGGAGAAGCCAAAAAAAAAAAAAAAAAGTCTCCAGCTACCACGTAAAGAGGCGCAGGGTCTTTGCTTTGCAGCCAGATGAAATGATCATGCAGCTCCCGCTGAGCAACAGTATTTATTTATATATGTGAATGTAGCTTCTTGCATAGCTTTTAGTTAGCATTTTACTACATTTAGTTTTTAGCAAGTGTGGTGTTCTGCTTCTTTTAGTGTTAAGAACAGTTTCAGCCTAACCGCAGGATTAAACAAACTTAAACAGATTTATTATTATTGATGACTGACAACTCAAGGAGTTTAAAAAATAGTTAACCACAAAGAGGATCGCTAAAGCGAGTTCATTTGTTATGTTCAGTAAATGACACAAGCGAGGAAACGTGTCACACATTTAGTGTTAACTTGTTTCTTTAATGTATATGAATGTTTCTGTTCAGTGCCCTGAGATGACTTCTGTTGTGACTTGGTGCTATATAAATAAACTAAATGGAATTGAATTAATGAGTCATGCTCCACTTCAGCCCAGCAGACTTCTGCTCCACACTTCATTTGGTTCTGGGAGGCCCGCTTCATTTCTGAAAACTCAAATCTGTGATTTATGAATGGCTAGAGAGAGCAAAAAAATGGACTGGTGTGTGCGGCCATTTTAGTAAACCGTTTTATGAAATTGTGTGTGTGCATGTGTCTTTAGGTGGTATCTCCTTCCTCGAGTGATGAGGGATGTGTCTACTGTGGACCTGTCTGTAACTGTGCTGGGACAGAAGCTCAGCATGCCTCTTTGTGTTGGAGCCACAGCAATGCAGAGGATGGCTCATCCTGCGGGAGAGACGGCAACAGCAAGAGGTTCCTGCACGCGCGCACACACACACATGCACAAACACTCACCTACAAATATGCAAATCTAGGAGTACAGAATGCAGGCTTTGGAATTCCATATTTATTTCCTACCATTAAAGGTTTTCAATGTCTACAGAATATGACCCACTGACAGAAGTGAACAGATGAGCATCAGATGTTTTTCCCTTGAACCTGTAAAAATAATTCACACAAGACAACAGAGTGAGATTTTGAACGGCTCTTTGCAAAGAGAGAAATTCACCCTGACCAAGATCAGAATGAACTTCAACTTTCTGGAATTTGAGTCCGTCTTTTATTCAGGCAAGCAGTGCTGGGCAGCGCTAATCCAAAAATTAGTTCCGCTATTTCTAAAGCACTAATTAATTTATTTAGGTCCGCAATTTCAAAAGCACTAATGTCTTATGAAAATTAGGGGAAGCTAAATTCTAAACCGCTATTTAAATTCAACAATTGGTAGCCAGCAAGTTATGCAATATTTGCACTACACTGCCAACTAGCGGTCCATATCCTAGATGTTATTACTGTTTTTCTCTTACATTTTGTTGTTGGATGTAACTGGGACCCCGTGTACATAATCTCATCTCATCACATGTACTACATGCGGTGCAAATGACAATAAAGACTCTCTGACTCTGATAATAATATTGTTTGTAATAATAATCATTTTCTTTGAGTATAACCGATAGACAAAATACACACAACAAAACAGACCCTGATTACACCCAAGAGTTCTTTTTTTTTCTATTTTAAATCAGTTCTTGAATCCCGGATGATTAAAGGTCCATCAATCAATAATCTGGTAGTTTGTAGTTCATGATCCAGGGTAATATGTCCAGAAAAAAACAAATAGTTTGGTGCAATTTAAGTCCTACCGCACAGCTGCGGTGATCCGGTAGCTTGCCATCCTGGGTGGGAACAGGGGGTGAAAAAAACCCTGACCTAAACAAGGTCATAAACAAAACAAAAATTAGCATTACTATATACACAGGACTAAACTGTTATCAAAAATAGTTAAACATTCACATAGTTAAACATTCACAAAAACAAATAAAATAATTCCAGCAGGTATTTTTCAAGAATCATTCAAATGTCCTGTTAAGCACCTTGGTCAATGCAAGGCATTGTAGGAAGGTGCTATACAAATAAAGTTTATTATTATTATTATAACTTCAATTCAAAGACCATATCAACAGTACAAATCAAATTAAAGTTAAAGATCAAGTTTTAAAGTGCACTTCCAAGTTGTATCCAAGTTTAATTCATATAAGAGTCAATTAAGCTTAATTTACTTCAATATTGTTTCAAAAAACATATAGTAATTTCTTTTTTCTTGCGCAACCCAAAATAAATTAACCTAAAAGGATGAAATTACAAAAATCAAAGGATTTATTTAATACTTTACGTATATATATTCAATTCGGCCACAAAATTAACAAAAAGAGAATGATCTTTTAATCACTAAGACCACTTTTAAATCTCAAATACAAGCCCAAAACCAGAAAAGTTGGCACGTTGTGCAAATCGCAAATAAAAACAGAATACAATGACTTGCAAATCTTTTTCAACCCATATTCAACTGAATAGAATGCAAAGACAATATATTTAATGTTCGAACGGAGAAACTTTATTTTGTTTTGCAAATAACCATTAACTTAGAATTCAATGGCAGCAACACATTGCAAAAAAGTTGGCACAGGGACATATTTACCACTGTGTTACATCGCCTTTCCTTTTAACAACACTCAGTAAACGTTTGGGAACTGAGGAGACCAATTTTTGAAGCTTTTCAGGTGGAATTCTTCCCCATTCTTGCTTGATGTACAGCTTAAGTTGTTCAACAGTCCGGGGTCTCCGTTGTCGTATTTTACGTTTCATAATGCGCCACACATTTTCAATGGGGGACAGGTCTGGACTGCAGGCAGGCCAGGGGAGGACCCGCACTCTTTTGCTACGAAGCCACGCTGTTGTAACACGTGCAGAATGTGGCTTGGCATTGTCTTGCTGAAATAAGCTGGGGCGTCCATGAAAAAGACGTCGCTTGGATGGCAGCATATGTTGCTCCAAAACCTGTATGTACCTTTCAGCATTAATGGTGCCTTCACAGATGTGTAAGTTACCCATGCCTTGGGCACTAATGCACCCCCATACCATCACAGATGCTGGCTTTTGAACTTTGCGCCTATAACAGTCCTGATGGTTCTTTTCCTCTTTGGTCCGTAAGACACGACGTCCACAGTTTCCAAAGACAATTTGAAATGTGGACTCATCAGACCACAGAACACTTTTCCACTTTGCATCAGTCCATCTCAGATGAGCTCGGGCCCAGCAAAGCCGGCGGCGTTTCTGGATCTTGTTGATGAATGGCTTTTGCTTTGCATAGTAGAGCTTTAACTTGCACTTACAGATGTAGCGACGAACTGTAGTTACTGACAGTGGTTTTCTGAAGTATTCCTGAGCCCATGTGGTGATATCTTTTACACACTGATGTCGGTTTTTGATGCAGTACCGCCTGAGGGATCGAAGGTCACGGGCATTCAATGTTGGTTTTCGGCCTTGCCCCTTACGTGTAGTGATTTCTCCAGATTCTCTGAACCTTTTGATGATATTACGGACCGTAGATGGTGAAATTCCTAAATTCCTTGCAATAGCTCGTTGAGAAAAGTTGTTCTTGAACTGTTCGACAATTTGCCCACGCATTTGTTCACAGAGTGGTGACCCTCGCCCCATCCTTCTATGTGGATGACTGAGCATGTCAAGGAAGCTGCTTTTATACCCAATCATGGCACCCACCTGTTCCCAATTTGCATGTTCACCTGTGGGATATTCCAAATAAGTGTTTGATGAGCATTCCTCAAATTTCTCTGTCTTCTTTGTCACTTGTGCCAGCTTTTTTGAAACATGTTGCAGGCATCAAATTCCAAATGAGCTAATAATTGCAAAAAATAACAAAGTTTACCAGTTCGAACGTTAAGTATGTGGTCTTTGCAGTGTGTTCAATTGAATATAGGTTGAAAAAGATTTGCAAGTCATTGTATTCTGTTTTTATTTGCGATTTCCACAACGTGCCAACTTTTCTGGTTTTGGGCTTGTACATGGGCGTGTCGTCACCGCATTTCTATTTCATAAAAGGAACCCAAATACATAAAACGAACGACTCACCGTCAAGTGGTTGACACAAAACACACAATACAATCCTCCGGCCGCGTTAATTTGGCTTGATACAGCGGGATTCTCTCATGATTTATGAAGACACCGAGCGCAACCAGCTAGCCACAGTGTTAGCACAAGTTCACCTCTGACCCGGAAGATGTCAAGATGGAATAGTCCATTTTTAGTAGGGGGATACAGAAATCGACCGGTTTTTGTATTGCGTTTTTAATGATCGTTTTCATCGTAACTATAATTATTTTTATGTTAAATGTACATTAACAAGCATGAGCAATGTTAGGGATGTAGGTGACTGGCCGGGGCGCGGCGGGGCCGGGGCCCCTGCTGATTGGGAGCCCCAGGCAACGGCATCATTTGCCTACATGGTAGATCCGCGTCTGTTCTCCCCTCTGCTCCCCCTCCCTCCTCTCTGCTCCCTCACCAAGGGGGAAAAAGGTAAACAAGCAGCTACGAGAGCCAGCGAGAGCCCGTAAATAAGTTTTTTCGTTTTTCGCTGTAGTTGTAACAGGTGTCGCACTTCCTCCGGAGACAGACGGCATGTGATGTTCTAGATGGTGTGTGATGTTCTTTCCACCACTTGGTGGGGTCCTGTCCACCTTCGTTTAATCACCTTCAGCAGGACCCAGTCTGGTGTGTGGGTCCGTCGTCAGTCTCTTCATTCAGGGATTCTCCCTCCTGATGAGAAAAGCTGTGTAATCCAGTTCCATTCTCCACCACCTGAAACGTTTGCATTCAATTGATCTACCTAGGAGAAGCAAAGTTATCTCCACAAAAACAAACAAAAAATCAACAACGCAACAAACAATACACAGCAATAAGTGATTTCATCCTTCAGTGAAAACAAATAATCAGTAAAATAATGTTTTCAAAGAATACTCCTTGGCACCTGTCTTTGTAATTGGGGTTAATTTTAGTTAGTATGATACATTTTATACTGGCTTCCTCGTGGAACCTGTGGAAGGAACTTCATTAACGCATGTGCAGAAAATATAATTCATGTGGTCACCTCATCCATAAAAAGTACTTATAACATAATTGATTTTAAACCATTGGCATATAAAGCTGTAGAAATAAAAGAAGTTTAATTTTCCCTCCAGATACCTGTTTGGTGAGACAGAAACAAGGAAAGAGTTCACAAAACATAACTACGGAGCCTGTCCATCAGTAGTAAAACATGTGGTTAAAATACTTTGTTCATGAAACCTTTATTAGCCCAATTAATTTATGTAAGTCAAGTCCAGTCAAGTCAAGTCAAATGTATTTTAAAAATTCAGATCCACCACATTTCTAATTAACCTTTGATCAAATCCACTTCAGGGGTCTGTGTTTTGATCCTGTTGTCTAGGGGCGTCCCCCTTTGGACCTGTGAGGCTTCTGGAATCTGTACACATTTCAACGGAAGAAAGAGAAAAACTTTTGTTAAATGGATCCCAGATAGCAAACGGATTCCGGACCGGATCCGTTCCGGATCTAGCGTAGGATCCGAAACGGATGCTTAAAACGGATCAGGATCGGAGTCCACTTGCACACCGGGATGGATGCGGATCGGATCCGGATCACAGATCCAGATCGGATATGGCCCGGACCCTATCCCGATCCACTCATTAAAGAGGGTTTTTGGGTACATCCAACCCGGATCCGTTTTGGACCCGTTCATGGAATGCTTCATCCGGGCCGGATCCGTTTTGGACCCGTTCATGGAATGCTTCATCCGGCTCGGATCCATTTTGGACCCGTTTATGGAACGCTTCATCCAGCCCGGATCCGTTTTGGACCCGTTTATGATACTCATATCAGAGGTGGACTAATTTGGTCCAGAACCTTTATTTATCATGAATTGAGAGAAGTAGCTAAAAACTTGCATACCAGCTCCAAAAAGACTCCATAACATCTAACCAGTTTAACATTGAACACATGAAAATAATTTATTGTGAAGTTGCAAAAGATCTAAAATTGGGTTCTGAGTAAATTTAGTTTTGAGGCTGCACAATGGCGCAGTTGGTAGCACTGTTGCAGGTGTTAAAATCCCAGTCAGGGGTCTTTCTGGATGTGTTTGCATGTTCTCTGTGTACATGCATGGGTTCTCCGGGTACTTCATCTCCTCTGTTATCCACAAACCATGATGTACTGTTCTCCCTACTCTATACCAGGACAGTTACCTCCACCAACCTCCCATATGATTGGTTGTATACGTTAAACCAATGGAATTAAGTTCACTTAAAAGAACTGGCACAAACACCAGATTGACCAACGCATCACTAAAAGAGGCTAAATAGACAAAAAACAAACCACGAGCATGAAAATTCATAAATGTATTTAGTGTACAGGTTAAAGTACAAATGAAAAAAACATTAAAGGAAATCAAAATAGTACTAAAACAGCGGAAATGAAAATACTAACACTGTGGAAATCAACAAAATAGTAACACTGTAGAAATCAAAATACTAACACTGTGGAAATCAACAAAATACTAACACTGCGGAAATCAACAAAATAATAACACTGCAGAAATCAACAAATTCAGAGGAAGTGACGTCATCGCTGGAGCAACAGGGCGAGAGCTGAGCTCCAGCTGAAAAGCAACATAAAACAAAGAAATATATATATATATATCTGGCACGAACTGAACATCGCGGACGAACTGAAGAGTCGCCACCAGAAGCCACGAGCTGAGCTGGCTGACCGATTTTGAATCTTTGATTGGAGGGGGCCGAGCGCAGATCTGTGAGCTTGCGTCTCGAGCCACAGGCTAAACTGGCTAGCCAACCTGAAGCTGCCGCGACCAGAGAAGGATTAACGCCGCACAGACTGAAAAGCCGTCGACTGGTATCGTGTGCAGACCTCGGAGTGCAGACCGAAGGAGGCTGAGCGCTGTGCAAGTACCGGTGTACCGCTGTCGGGAGCTACGAGCTGGGCTAGCATCGGAGCTACGTGCTGTGCTAACTGAGCTAGCATCCGAACTACTGTAACCGGAGAAAGCCGAGCACGTGCGCAAACCGGAGAACCAACGCCTGGAGCTTCGAGCTGGGCCTAGCGCCGTGAGAGAACCGGAGGACCGCTGCCTGGAGCTTCAAGCTGGGCCGAGCGCCGGAGGACCGATGCCTGGAGCTGGGCTGGCGTCGGAGCTGCTGTGCAAACTGGGCTAACATCGGAGCTGCGGAGACCGGAGGAGGCCAAACGCCGTGCGTGAACCAGAGGACCGCCGTCTAAAGCCGGGCTAATGAGCAAACCTCTTCGGACAACAGATCTGACTGCTGCAGGCTGCTGAGACCGTGAGTTCTGATCTAATAACTGCTGATCTGGGTGCTGCACTGCTGGGCCACAGCCACCATCGTTAGGTCTGTGTGCCTCGTGGAAGGGCCACGTGGTTCAGCAAACAAACCAGAGACCTGCTACCACTAGACTACTAACTCTAAGTATGACGAGAGGTAAAGGACCAAAGTCACCAGACTCGAAGGGAAACCACTCAACAGAAATGCAAGACTTTAAAACGGAAATCCAAGACTTTAAAATTTCACTCAACTTTATGGGTGAACAAATAGAAAAATTAACAGAAAAAATGGATTCCCAGGCCGGTCTGGTTAATGAAATAAGACAACTGAAAGAACTGATAGTAAGCAAAAACAATAAAATTGCTGAACTGGAACAAAAAATAGATGACTTAGAACAATACACAAAGCAAGACAACTTGGTGATCTCAGGACTTAATGTTAGTAAGTGTCAGACATATGCAAGAACTCTTACTAACAAAGACCCAACTGAGAATGCATCTCAGGAAGAACTACAGACTCTGGAGGAACATGTAGTTTCTTTTTTTCAGGGCATGAACTTTGACATAGGCCATGGGGACATTTCGTTCTGTCACACCCTGCCCAGTAAATCACAAAAATTCGGGCCGTCAGTAGTCGTCAAGTTCATTAGCAGGAATACAAAAAACTATGTTATGCAAGCAAAAAAAAATCTGCGGGGAACAAATATTTACATAAATGAACATCTAACAAAAAAAATGGAAACATTGCACATCAAGCAAGGTGGTTAAAAAAACAAAACAAAATAGCATCAACATGGACAAAAAATGGATACATCTTTATCAAAACAAAAGAAGAGTCTCAGCCTAAAATGATAAAAGAGCTGAAGGATCTGGATGAATTCAGGAAATGAAAAATTACAAATCAATGAAACAACTCACACTCAAAATGGATAAAATATACAGTGAAATGAACAAATACATTAGAACATGACAACATACAAAGACTCAGAACCTAAAATATATAATGTTGAAAATGTGATTGATGCAATTTTTTTCCTGTAATAAAAGATAGCGAATATTATAATGAAGAGCAGTTTAATGACATCAATATATCAAATGGAGTTCTCTCTATTATTCACTTTAATAGCAGAAGTATAAATGCAAACATATCCAAAATAACAGATTACTTAAAACAGTTAAATAGAACTTTTACGATAATAGCACTGTCAGAGACATGGCTCAATGATGATAACACAAGTAATATTCACATCGAGGGGTATGAATTATATCATATGAACAGACATAATAAAAGAGGTGGTGGAGTCGCTCTATTTGTCAATAATGAATTTTTTTTTTTTTTTCTTCTTTCGGCTTTATTCCCTACGTTAGGGGTCGCCACAGCGAACTGGTCGCACGAAGCTTTGGCAGTTGTTTTATTATTATTTGTCAATAATGAAATAAAATGTAAATTAAATAGTGAAATGTCAATAACTGTTGATAATATTATGGAAATGATAACAATAGAAATAATAAAAAAAAACGAAAAAAACATAATAATAAGTTGTGTACTGTATATAGATCACCAGGAGCAAATATAGAAATATTCACGGATAAAATCTTGGAGCTAATGGAAAAGAATTTTAATAAAAATGTTTTTTTTGTGTGGAGACTTTAACATTGATATGGGAAATAAAACAGCTTCAAATAACATAAGCACATTTATAAACTCAATGTACAGTTTAAATATGTATCCATTGATATCAAAGCCAACAAGAATTACAACTCATGGTGCCACAATAATTGATAATATTTTCA
>JBBPBX010021063.1:13472-41288 GCA_038048925.1 Garcialebias charrua | reverse complement strand
ATTCACATCTCTCTTTTAAACTCCACGTGGAAAACCTAGTGAAGAAACTGAAAGTTAAACTGGGTTTCTTTTTCAGAAACAGATCATGTCTAACACTGAATGTTAGGAAACGCCTTGTATCTGTGACTTTCCTTCCCTCCATTGATTACGGTGACATTCTCTACATGAATGCTCCTACAAGCACCCTGCAGATGTTGGATGTGGTCTATCATGGTGCACTAAGATTCATAACTGGTTGTGATTATCGTACCCACCACTGCACCCTGTATTCACTGGTTAACTGGACATCATTAACCTCACGCAGACTCTTCCACTGGTACATTTTCATCTTTAAATCACTTCTTGGTCTGCTGCCCTCATACATCTCCTCCTACATGTCTCTGCGTGAGTGCAGCTACAGCGTGCGCTCTCAGGACATGATCACCTGCAGTGTTCCGTCAGTGAGGACTGAACTAGACAAAAGGGCCTTCTCCTACTCCGCTCCTATTTCCTGGAATATCTTGCAAAAAGATCTGAAACTCTCGACCTTGACCTCTCCAAATTACTTTAAACATCTGTTGGACTCCTGGCAAAGACCAGTGCAGATACAGTATGTTCCTGTTTTTAGTTTTCTACATCCGTCTTATAATCTAGTTATTTTCGCTACTTTTTTTCCATCTTACAGTATTTATATTAGTTTTTTTTTTTTTTATCTGTATGCTTGTCCATTGGTCATCATTCTTTGTTGAAATCAGGTCTCTCTTGTCCTCGAGGCTCAATGGGTTTAACCTGTCTAAATAAAGGTTGAATGAATTTTATATTAGTGTAGTTAGTTGTTTTTTTTTTATATAAAAGCACAAGGACTCAGCTCGGTGTTAGCCTCTGGAACGGGTAGCATTAAACTCGTCTGTTAAGTAACCTGGTAGAGCGCAGGATGAAGACAGGGTCCAGGTCCTCCATGAGTCAGCGACCAGCCAGTCAGAATGCCAGCTTCATAATACTTCCTGTCGTCGAGCGCTGTGAGGTCATGGGTCAAAAACAGACTTCCTGGATGACCCTCAAACACACAGCTCTGCTGCAGCTCCAGCAGGACCAGCCTGAGGAGAAATTCAGTCAAAACCTTTCAACAACTGAAGACGTTATGTTTCCTAAGTGTGGAATATTATTTATCAAACATTACAAATACTGTATCAGACTGTGTATTTCAGCAGCATTTTCACTGAAATGATCTGAACCTGAAGAACTCCTTGAGTGCTTCCTCGTGGCTGTGATGCACCTCTTCATCAAAGGAGATAATGGGTGTGGAGCTGAAGCAGAATCCAGGCTTCTTCACCTCTTTCAGAGCGCAGCCAAGCACATCTTTTCTCCTCACCACGATGTGAGGTTTTACACCTTTGGTCAAGTTTTCTGCTCTGAACAGCCTCAGGATGGTGTCCAGGTCAAGAGTCAGCTGCAGATAAAACACGTTTTGCAAAAAAAAAAAAAAGAGGAAGTTTTGGCCATTTTGTTCCAACTCTGAAAATGTTTTAGTCTAAACAGAGTTCAAGTTAACTCACCTTCTCTGGTGTCTTGCAGATCTGTTTGATCAGCTGACTTTTGTTCTTTTCACTCATTTCCGAATAAACTTTCTTCCTGAAAATATATTCTGGAAATTTAGTCAACGTTTTAATATCATTTTTGAACCGTTTCTGGATTATTTTTACCTTTTCATCACGGTTATCTCGCTCGTTAGACCTTCAATTTCTTCCTGTTCGAAACAAAACAACAAAACACAAACAAAATAACGAACTGATTTGCTTCAGAAGATTAGATGTAAAATGTTACTGAAGCTATGTAAAAAAATAAACTTAACATTGTATTCTAATATCAAAGTTAACGGTCAATAATCCAGGTAAATAATCCAACAAAGTTCAGTCCGGTCCTCTGGACGGTTTCTTTTTTTAGTTGAGATGTTTCATCCTTCATCCAAAGGCCTTCATCAGTCCAAGGAGCCACAAACAAACTCAGTGATGGGGGAAGATGATGTAAAGGTCATGGATGTTTTTCACTATTGTCAAATGTTATAGAACCATGTGTATGTTTGAGTTGTTTTGTCTTTGTAAAATGGAGTCTGTGCACCTGATAAACTTGTCCTAAACTGGAAAGCAGAGTTGCCTTGACCTCGCCTTTGTCTAATAACCATTATAAAATACACTTCTTTATACCGTCTGTGAGCAGACCTAGGAGACGAAGCGACATGTAACATCTTGACGCGTGTTTTTCAACGCTGCTCCTCTTGCAAGATTAAACCTGGATTGACAAGATCCTCTAGTTTTCCTTGTGTGGCTTATTTATTTAATGAGTTGATAACAGGATAATTAAATTATACAACATTTTGGTCCTTCAGCCCACCCTCAGCATCTGGACTCAGATCCCACAATCAGCACACCCACATAGTGGAGCAACCAGTTTGCTGGTGATCAGATGGTTTCTGGGGCCCGCACTCTCCCCCGTCGACTCATATGGCAGCCAAAATATACATATATAATAATAATAATAATAATAATAATAATAATAATAATAATAATAATAATAATAATAATAATAATAATAATAATAATAAACTTTATTTGTATAGCACCTTCCTACAATGCCTTGCATTGACCAAGGTGCTTAACAGGATAAAAAGATGAATAAACTGGAACAATAAATCAATGAAAATAGAATAAGAAACAACAGCAATAAAAGAAGGCAATGGAAATAAAAATGCTACATACTAAAATACCAAAAGTAATAAAAGTTACACACTGAAAGCTTTTTTGAACAAGTGGAAATAAAAAGGCAATGGAAATAAAAAAATGCTACATACTAAAATNATATATATATATATATATATATATTTAATATATATATAATATAATAATAATAATAAACTTTATTTGTATAGCACCTTCCTACAATGCCTTGCATTGACCAAGGTGCTTAACAGGATAAAAAGATGAATAAACTGGAACAATAAATCAATGAAAATAGAATAAGAAACAACAGCAATAAAAGAAGGCAATGGAAATAAAAATGCTACATACTAAAATACCAAAAGTAATAAAAGTTACACACTGAAAGCTTTTTTGAACAAGTGGAAATAAAAAGGCAATGGAAATAAAAAATGCTACATATTAAAATACCAAAAGTAATAAAAGTTACACACTGAAAGCTTTTTTGAACAAGTGGGTCTTCAGTCTGGTTTTGAACAGAGTCAGATCAGAGGTGGCACGCAGCTCAAGGGGGAGGCTGTTCCAGGCTTTTGGGCCGGCAACAGAAAATGACCGGTCTCCCCATTGTTTGTACCTTGAGCGAGGCACCTCCAGCAGGTGTTGACTGGCAGATCGTAAATCTCTGCCGGGCTGATGGGCTTTCAAAAGTTCTGAGATGTACAGAGGAGCAAGTCCATTCAGAGCTTTGAAAACAAACAGGAGCAGCTTGAACTGTATCCTGAACTGAACCGGGAGCCAGTGTAGAGAGGACAGGACAGGAGTGATGTGTTCATATTTTCGTGTGTTGGTCAAAAAGCGCGCGGCAGAGTTCTGTACAAGCTGTAAACGGGAGATGGAGGATTGATTAATACCAACATACAAAGCATTACAATAATCAAGTCTGGAGGTCACAAAGGCATGGATGGCCTTCTCCAGATCACCACGGCTGAGAAATGACTTGACTTTGGAGAGCAGACGGAGCTGGAAGAAGCTGGTCTTGACAACAGAACTGATCTGTTTATCAAACTTTAAGTTGGAGTCAAGCTGCACTCCAAGATTTCTGACCACCGGGTTGAAGTGGGGGAGGGGAAAACCAACACTGGGACTGGGAAGGATGTTGCTGGTGTCATCAGGTGCACCAAATAAAATGCATTCAGTTTTATCTGTGTTTAGGTGGAGGAAGTTTTGAGAGAGCCAGTGCTTAATGTCATTTAAGCAGTTGACAAGAGTGTTTGAACTGGTGAGGGGTTGGGAGTGACTGGCAGATAGATTTGTAAATCGTCTGCATACATGTGAAAAGACAGGTTATGACGTGTGATGATTGATCCTAATGGCAGCATGTAAAGAGAGAAGAGGACTGGCCCTAGAATAGATCCCTGTGGTACGCCAGAGGTCAGAGGGGTTGATGAAGAGGAGGACAGATCGCCTATCATGACAGAAAAAGTTCTCCCAGACAGGTAAGATTTGAACCACTCAAGCACAGCTCCCTGGAGGCCAACCTGCTGAGACAAGCGGTTGATTAGTACCTGATGGTCGACGGTGTCAAAAGCTGCTGAGAGGTCTAACATCACCAGCAGAGCAGGGTTTTTTGCATCCAGGGACAGAAGAATGTCATTCTGTACTTTGAGCAGTGCAGATTCAGTGCTGTGACGAGCTCGAAAACCTGACTGAAATTTTTCAAACAGGTTGTTGAGTTCTAGAAAAGATTGAAGTTGAATAAAAACAATCTTTTCTAGGACCTTTGATAGAAATGACAGATGGGAAACTGGTCTGAAATTAGAGAGAGCTGTAGGATCTAGGCCTGGTTTTTTGAGAAGAGGCCTGACCACAGCGTGTTTGAAAGCAGATGGCACAAAACCTGAAGATAGACAGCTGTTAATAAATGACAAAACACAAGGACCAATTACATCAAAGGACTGTTTGAACATTTTAGAGGGAATGATGTCCAGAGAACAGTTAGTTGGTTTCATCTGCTGAACCACCTTGGTGAGGTGAGGCAGTGAGACCAGGTCAAATTGGTCAAAAACAGCTGTGGTTATTGCAGACGTACATGACTGGATGGTGTTGGATGGACTGACAATGTTCTGCCTGATAGAGTCTATTTTGTTGACAAAATAGCTCTGAAAGTCGTCACAGGTAGACTGTGTGGCAGTTTTCAGAACATTGACAGATGGATTGATGACAGACTGGAGTGTGTTGAATAGCGTCCTCGGCCGGTTGGAGCTGGTGGAGATTAAATTGGAGAGGTACTGTGACTTGGCCTGCTTCACAGCATTTTGATAATCACAGAGACAGTCTCTCAGTATTCCCTGAGATACATGAAGCCGGTCGCGCTTCCATTTTCGCTCTGCTTTTCTGCAACGTTGTCGAAGAGCTCGCGTCGTTTCGTTGAGCCATGGAGGTGATTTATTCTTTGAAGATGCCTGTTTGAGAGGAGCGATGGAGTCCAAGATCGTTGTGCAGGTGTGATGGAAGGAGGTGATGAAGTCCTCAGGATGTAGAGATGGGTCCAGGCTGACAGCAGAGCAAAATTCAGTGCTCTTAAAGGCATCAGTGAACTGACTTGGGGTGGATGGGGTGATGGAGCGGCAGAGACGTGCTGGGAGAATAGCCTTCGGTGCAGGAGAGGTGAAAATTTCAAATAATATGGAAAAATGGTCTGAAATACAAGTGTCCAGGATCTCCAAAATATATATTTTACCTGGGTTATTGAGCATGAACTTTGATGTTCTGAACCATTTAGGCTATGGCTTCTTCAGGAGTCAATGGGAGAGAGGGTGGGCCCCAGAACCATCTCATCACCAGCAAACTGGTTGCTCCACAATGTGAGTGTGCTGCTTGTGGGACTGAGTTTGTTGTGGCTCCTCAGACTGATGAGGTCCTCAGGATGAAGGACGAAACATCAACAACAAAAATAAACCATCAGAGAACCGGACTGAACTTTGTTGGATTGTAATCTATTATTTTATTTAAAAGATACAGATAACATCACAAACAAGCAACGAAAAATAAAGCAACTTTAAACCAAATTAATGTGAAAAAAAGAGAAAACGAACCCAAAGGATTTAAACAAAGAGAGACAAGATGCTTGAAGTAATAACCAGAAAAACTTCATACCAGAAAAACTTCAAAACAGAAGGATGTTTCAGGATTTACCTTCACGTCTGTCATGAACTGTTCATGACAGATTAGAGCTCTTTCAAAGCAGTTGAAATCAGTTTTTTTATCTTTAAGTGAAGGATCACAGGTGGACTACGTACACGTTTATGTATTGAAAAAGAAAGGCCTGACCCAGATTCTTGGAAGTGAAACTGCAGTGACTGGTTTGGCTGGAAGCTTCATTGCAGAGATAAAATAATTGATAACAAGGAAGTAGAACTTCAAAAGGAACTTTGAAGGGCCTGTGCAGTACCTGCAGGATGTTGTGGTGACTGAGGATGTATAAAGCACCGTGACCGCACATCCTGAGGACCTGCTCCCCGGTCCAGCCCTCCTCTGGGGTGTTGGGAACAAACAGGACTCTGGAGCCCGGGACACTCTGAAACAACACAAACCATCAGACTCTGAGGGATGGACATCTTCATTCTGAGATCAAAACATCAGGAGGTTGTAAATGCACCCAACCTGTAGATGTGTAAAAGAAAACCTTTGTCCTGTTTTCTCCTTGAACTGTTTGTGGAAAAGCAACGCCAGACGATTCTCCATCTGAGCCGCTGACCAGCTGGAGTCGATGGTGATGCGAGCGGTCAGCTGCGTCGCTGCAAGAGCAGAGTGCCGTTTACTCCGGGGAGAGATTTTTCTGCAGGAACATGAAGGAATAGATTCATTAACTCAACCGTGGCAGAGTTTGGATATTTTCTTTAAAAACTTCATCTTTTTGGATCTGAAGTGAATTCTTTTGAGAAACATGACGACTCTTTGAACATTCACGTTTATTTCAGAATAAAACTTTTCTGATCATCTGAAACAGGTGGAACGCCTCACCCCTCCAGCTGGGCCATGTAAAGTTCTCTGGTCAGACAGACCACGTCTTTGACCACAAGTCCAGGCTTGGGTGGGCTCAGTTTCTTCCATTTCACGTGACTGGTTTTATCCGAGGACAGCTGGAGTACACGACATTATAGTCATTTACTCAGCAGAAAAATACCATACCGTTTATTTATAGAGCACTTAAAACCGCAACAATGCCAATTAAAGTGCTACAGCAGAAATAAAGCAAAGCACACAGTAAAACATTAAATAAAGTCAAATAAAAATACAGATATGAATGGAAGAAGATAACTAAAAAAGGCTAACATTGTAGAATACAGACAGGTTAAAAACAAATCACACAGTGTCAAAAGCCAGGGAATAAAAGTGAGTTTTTAAACAAGACTTAAAAACAGTGAGAGAAGGGAACTGCCTGACATGTAGTCGTGCCACAGTCTTGGATCTGCAACAGAGAAAGCCCCGTTAACTTTGAGCTCACGACCTCAGAGAGCGCTGTGGTGGGACATATGGCTGCAGCAGATCAGTGAGATAAGAGGGGGCAGAACTGTTCAGAGATTTAGAACATATTGAACCGAATTCGAAAATGAACCGGGAGCCAGTGCAGGGAGGCCAAAACTGGTGTAATGTGCTCTCTTTTGCCTGTACCGGTTAAAAATTGGGCAGCAGCATTGGTCTGACTTATTCCAAACAGAAGCACATTGCAGTAATCGAGCCTGGATGTTATGAACGCATTACTGTCTCAAGGTTATTTTTGGACTGCATGGGCTTCAGTTTATACAGTTGCCTCAGCTGCAAAAAAAAACAACAACAAAAAAAAACAGGATTTAACAATTGTATTTACACGACTGTTACATTTTATAGAAGGATCCTGATCATGATTGTAGTCATTAGGAGGAAGCAACAGGACTTCAGTCTTCTTCTCATTAAAGCTTGTAAAATTTAAAGCTTGTGAAATTTAAAAGGCATACAGTGCCTGATGTCAGCCAGGCAGTCAAGAAGAGGTTGAATAGAACATGCACCACTTTGCTTCAGAGGGAATTAAATTTGACAGTCATCGGCGTAAAAATGGTATGGTTGTTATGTAATAGCACCTAGTGGCAGCAGGTATAAAGAAAAGAGAAGAGGACCGAGGATGGACCCCTGCGGTACAGAGTTGCAAATAAGTTCAAATAAGAACAAACATTTTGGGAAATACAGTAACCAGTAAAATCTTTAGATCAAGCTATAGTCCCTGAAGTGTCAGAGGTAACAACGCAACAGGTTTTTGTTTTTCACCACTTTTATCAATACGTTTCACATCTTTAATTTACGACACTGAGAACATAAACTTCATGTTTAGTCTTTTATATTTGAATAACCACGTTTTTTTCTTCTGGACTGAGCCATACAAGTGAACTGTATTGTGACAATTCATGAAAAATAAAGACGTACCGCCGTAACGATGGAAGAATCAGTTGACTTTATCTCCACCAGTTCAATATCTGCAAGTTTGAAGGGAGGAAACGACTGGAGGATAATGAAAAGGGGAAAGAAAAACATTCAAAAAAGATAATTACATATCAAACAAATAATTCTTAATAGAATGCAATGTAAAAAGAGAATAAGATAAAAATAATAATCTGTTAAATAAAATAATAATACACCACCCTTGTGTATTTATCACTGACCTCCATCTCAATATTTAAATTATCCGTTAGGTTCATTATCTGGGGACAGTAGAGAGATTCCTCAGACGGGTTTTGTTTGAGCTGCTCTCTGGGTTCGGTTTGGACCTCAAGCTCTTCATCCTCCTCAGAATCAGAGGCCAGAGGATGCTCCAGATGTTTTGATCTCTGGGTTCAAGAGGGCAAAGAGGTTTACACTCTGAAACTTCTGGGACTGATGAGACAAACCTGGAGCTTTTTGGCTTCAGTCAAATCAGTCAAGGCATTTTTTCTTAATAGAGTACCAACAAAATGATCAACTCTTTTTAAAGTTGACATTCACGGGGTCAGGTTTCTTACAAGTCTTCTGATGGTCTGTGGAGAAAGTCAAAAAGGTTTTAGTCTTTTAAAAAAAGATTTGGAAGTTGACCCCAGGTCTTAACAGCTAACCCAAAACAATGTTTCCAACAGGGTGAGCAGTTGGGATGAAAATTATTTTATTGACTGTAACAGGAGAACTTTTCGAATACTTCACATAATCACAACCTCTGATGAAACCTTACAATTTGTACATAGCTTTACTTTAAAAAAATCTGATTAAGTTAGTGAGCTTTCCCAGTTTTGCACTTGAAACTTTTTTTTACACCTTTGTCAACATCCAGAGAATTTTTACAAAGAGAGAAAGCTGCTATAATCTTAAGGGGACGGAGATGTTCATAACAACTAAATTTAGAACCAGTTTGAAAGAACGATGCCCCTCGATACAAGGAAGGAGATTGTGGAATAATCTGGAAAATGATATTAAAAGTGCCAAGTCAATGTACATGTTTAAGAAATTGATAAAAGTTTGGATTGCTAAAAAAATATGAAGCTGAATAATGTGTACTCATGAATTGTTGTTCTAGAAGGATTTCATTTTTTGTTTTATTGTATTAACTGAAGAATGTTATTGTTTGAATTTTATTTATGAGAAATAAAGGGGCAGATATAAGAATTTTTTTCTTCTCTCTGCTACCTTTCATTTCATTGTACATTATTGCTTTTCTTTTCGTTTCTGTTTGTTGTTGTTGTTGTAGTAAATATAATTGTTGTAAATATAATTAGTTTTTAGGATATGAAATGAATAAAGAATTATTGTTAATATTATTATTGTCGGGCTGTGATGCCTTGAAAACAATAAATTCTGATTAAATATGAGTTTGTTTATACTGACTGACGCAACAACATAAGTATGAGTAAGGAATCTGAGAATAAAGTTAATATCTTAAGTCCAAACTAGTGTTATAAAGGTACACGTTTTAAGGATAAATAAGTCTGTTAGCACTGTATAGTAGCAATAATGTACTGTGAACTAAACATTTTACACTGAAAGTTTAAATGAACTTCCCATCATTTAAAATCATTCCAGTTAAATCAAATTATGTACTTTGAACCCATAAATGTGTTTTCCCCTACAGTACCAAGTCAAAGTATTTAGATGAGGCCTAAACCAACCACAGCTAATGCTGTACAGTACTGGAGTTTACACTGGGCAGCTGGAGGAGAACTCCATCAGAACCAGAACCAAAGTGTGACATTGTACAGCCACTGTCCTTCTGATTATCTCATTTTAAAGAAGTTCAACAATACAAATGAAAGTTTAGTCTTCAAGACTTGTTGGGAGTCAGAAGTTTACAACAACCAACAAGTATGTACAAAAACAGTGAGTTTTACTGGTTTATGCATTTATTTAAACCGTTTAACACAACATAATCACAGTGAATTTGAACAGACTAAACATTTCTGTCATTAGAAAATGTGAAAAATGAGCACAATCTTGTTTTTGTTACGGACACATTGATTTGTATTTATTTTCGTGTGACAGGTTTTAGTGAATGTTGCAGCCGTACCTGAAAAACAACTCATCACATGATGCTCAGGCAGATGGTTTGAGATAACCAGGAGCAGACCTCAAGACTGCTCAGAACGTCGTGTTTCTATTTGATGTCACATGAGAACTCACCTGGTGAAGCTTGTTCTGGTCCAGTTTCTCCTTCGTCTTGACGCTCACGCACCTCTCCTCTGAAGAAAACAGCTTCATCTCGATGTGTTCTGTGATGAGCAGCAGCACAGGCACAGCCTTGTTCACACCCAGACTCATCCTGCTGCAACTCCACTAAAAAAAAACTGAATCTTTTCTTCTTTTACTAAACCCACTCAGATATATCCTGTTTTAATATAATACAGTCTACTTGATCCATTCATGCCTGTTGTGTACTCTTCACATCCAGCTCAGGTGACGGTGGGCCTCCAAACATCTGAGGTGTCATCAGCTCAAGCTGAGGTCTATCAGGGTTCAGAGCTCTGGGGCTGTGATTGGTCACTGTTCAGAGGTGCTCATTGGTCCGGGGCTCTGTGAAGAGCTGTTTGTTCAGCAGTAACTGACTCAAGGAAAATATGTGACCCTCTGTACTTCAGTTTTGATTTTTAGACACACTTCAGCGATACAGTGATTATATTAATGTCCTTAGTCCATCTCTGTGTGCAGTTCCTTTCATTGACATTTCTTTACTGGAAATAATTTTCCTGCAGGCTACAACCCTGCTTTTACTTTGAAATTATGGATTCATGGTGAAACAGAGGCCTTATAACTTCTATCACAAATGTCAGCTTTCAGAGATTTGTTGAACTCTTAATATAAAGTTTGAACTTGTTGTCTGATGGGACGCGCCGTAACATCTTTAGAAAAGCACTAAAAAGTAGAAACAAAACAAATGGTTTACATCCAACAAAGAACACGGCTTAAAAAGTTTGTGGTGATTCTGGATAACTTGCTCAATTTGGCAAACTTCAGGAATCCAAATATTATATTTTAACCATCATGTCCAAACCTTTCAACCCACAAAATGCAAGTTGCATAAGATGTGTGACCCAAACTTGTTACCGGCTTAGCAAAAAAAAAAAAAAAAAAAGTCCATTTAGGTGTTTACCAAAGAGCCACAGCTGCCATTATATAATTTCTATTTATTTTTTACCACTGCTTCATCTCTTTGTTAAAGCTAAGGCTAAACATCTTATTGATATTTATGAAACACCAACAGAAAGATATATAAATCTGTTTAAAGCTGCACACGTCCTGTTTTCAGACCCATGCCGAGGTCCTAACACCATCTTTGTGGGGTGGACTGTTTTAAACAACGCTAACGCAGAGTCTAATCATTTGTTGTTTTGTGAGGAATGACTGGAAACTGCTTAAAGTCACGTCATGTCTTTATCAGATCTACACATTCAACAATCTGAAAGCAAAATTCAATCAACTGAAGCCCCAACCCAAACGATTGTGTTTTATCTGCCCCGTCTTGAGACTTAAACATATCAAAACGATCAATACCAACTCCTGACAAGGTCCTGTGAGTTTCACCAAAACAAGTTGAAACAAGAAAAGGGCGAGTACTGGGATAAATGGGGACTTTATTTCTGTCTTGTGGGGAAAATGTACATGTCAAAGAGCAGATTTTTAAAAATAAACTTGGAAAATATAAATACAGCAAGAACGAGGCTATAAAATATGAACATCTCACCTTTAATTTAAATTATTTTAAAACTGTTATTAAAACCAAAACATTCAGCATTCGCTGAATTATGTGCAAAATTTTTTTTTTTACAATAAATAAAAACAAATGACTACTCAGAAAACTATTTCCTACATCCAGTGCAGCAGGAAAAAAAAAAACAGTGTAAAATGTAATTAACAGTGTTAGATGTTAATATAATAAACAACATTTTATAATGTTTTTCAGCTAAATTTCACGTTTCTCCGAGGTCTTACAGAGATTGAACATACTGAATCAGTAAATAATAAAACATTAAAGTGTGCGTGACATCATTTTTGAACTTTGCATATATCTTGTGTCATTATGTTCGTTTTAGCAAACAAAATGATATATTAATGAAAATTCCTTTCAAAGTGAGTTTAAAATTAAAACCGTGTTTCTTCATGGGACATCTGACTACACGCGAATGCAACATCTGTGACGTAGGATGAGAACGTCAGTTTGCGGTTGCAATGATAACGCATATTCATTCTCTGCCAGATCGCCTTTTTTTTCTTGAAAAATGCCGTTATGTTGTGTCACATTTGGGTGTTCTAATATCATCAGTGAACAAGTGAGCCTTTTCACTTTCCCAAAAGATGAAATACTTCGTCAAGAATGGAATAAATAAAGCTGCCCCCCCCCCCGGAGCTCCCTCGCTTCCTGAAAAGGTAAGACTCAAATAAATACGGGTGCAGACCTAAATTAGAACCTGCTGTTTCTTGTTCATCTAACTTTCTGCTTCCCAAACTGAAGACAAATCGCTCAAATCTTCACTTAGATTGCTAAATTTGTCTGTTTATTTATTGTCCGCCATGAATATGTAAAAGGGGCGTTCTAAAAACGTTCTTCATCCTACGTCACAGATGTTGCATTTGCGTGTAGTCGGATGTCACGTGAAGAAACACAGTTTTTTATTTTAAACTCACTTTGAAAGGAATTTTCATTAATATGTCATTTTGTTTGCTAAAACGAACATACAGTAGTTGAATGGTACAAGATATTTATGTTGTGTCACTATATGCAAAGTTCAAAGATGATGTCACAGACACTTTAAACCCCAAACTTTCACAGCAGATTTGAAAAACACGCTCGTGACCTTCCTGAAAACCTTTCAGACGTTTAATCCATCACGTTGCTCTACAGCCCAGATGTTTTTGGCTGCACGTCAACAGATGAGGCAGGAAGAAGGACGCCGTGCCGTCATCAGGCATGAGCTCCAAGAACTCCGCAGGGCTCGTCTCCATGGCAACCACGACCAGCGTCTCTGCAAGCATCGTTACACAAAGAGGAAGTGATACGTTACCATTACTTCAAACCAACGACAAGCGATATGAACGTCAGTTATTCTTTAACTGGAATCAAAGCGGGAAGTTTTATTTATTTATTCATTTATATTTATTACCGTTGAGAGCACTCAGCAGGATGCTGCAGTCTGCAGCCGCTCTCGTTCGGTTACAGAGCTCGGGAAGCAGCTTCTGCCACCAGAGAGCCTGGAAAGATTCAACAAGTCAGACAGATACCAAACATGGGTGTGAAAATTAAAATAGACTCATGCTATGAGGACAGAGTCGTCCCAGCACGTCTTCTTTAAGCTCCGTAAACACACTGTGTGCTTGTCTTGTAAGTGGTGGTTGGCGTAAGCTATAATGGCCTGAGGACATCGGTCCAACAACTTCTCAATGCTGCTGTCGTACTGCCCCCTCCTGGTGGCACACAGCAGGTGCAGGCTGAAGCCCCATAAGGTTTCCTGCGAGAGCAGCTCCAACAGAGGCTCGACGGTTCCGACCGAGAGGGACGGAGCGCACAGCAGCGACTGCAAAAACAGTCCCAGGAAACGTTACAATAAAAAAACACAGGAGGAGGAAAAATAATGCAACAGTTAAAAATAATTATTTTATTTACTTGATTCTATTGTTTTAATTAAAAGGGTGAAAATTAAACAAATTCACTCTAAAAACAATATTTGTTACAAAATAATCACAGCAATCCTTACCGCTACTTTGAAATTTCCTCACACTTATTTAAGAATTTTTTTACATTTCTAATTGGCATCCGTGCATCCACATCTGCACTTTCTGACTTCATCACATTTCAGGAAAAAAGTTTAGGTGGAAACAAACAGTGTTATTTTGATCGTTTAGCGTGTGCGTATTTAAAAGAAAAGCAGAAAACCAAAAGGTTGAGTCTTCGAGGTGCAAAGACGAATAGAGTCTTTACTTTTTCTACAAATGTATGAAAAATAAAATCATCATTGTTAAAATACTGAAAACAAATGGGGAAAAAAGCTGTTCAAGGAAAAACTGGAAGGGATTTACATATCTCTACATTTCCAGTTAAAAAACAATCACTTATTGTTAGCAGCTTCAATGGATCATGTTTTATCTTTTTAAAGACCGTGTAAAGTGAATTTCAACATTTTCTTAAATAAACATTATAAATGTGATAATTGTAATGTTGTAAATGAGTAAAAAGTCTCAAAATTGTAGCTCAATTAATTTTGAAGTTATACATGAAACTGTGTATAAAGACATGTGTGTTTCAGGATTTTTTAGGCGTGTTTTAAACGGGACCGCGTTTCGTCACGCGGTCCTCATTAGTATAGCCCTACCCCCTGCTGCTCCAGTGGTCTCCAGCTACAAATACTTGGGTGTACACATGAATGATAACCTCAGCTGGAGCAACAACACCACCAGCCTGATCAAGAAAGGTCATCAGAGACTCTACTTCCTCAGACGGCTGAGACGAGCTGGTCTGAGCAGCCCAGTCCTCACCTCCTTCTACAGGTGTGCAGTGGAGAGCATCCTGTGCTCCAGCATCAACGTGTGGCATGGAGGCTGCACAGTTGAAGAGAGGAAAGCTCTACAGAGAGTGGTGAAGGCTGCACAGAAGTCTGTTGGAGTCAGTCTCCCCACCATCACAGACATTTACACCTCCAGATGCAGGAAAAGAGCCACCTGCATCATGAAAGACCTCACTCACCCAGCACACTCACTCTTTGCCCCACTCCCCTCAGGACGGAGGTTGAGGAGCATCAAGTGTAGAACCACTAGACTGAGGAACAGCTTCTACCCTGAGGCTGTTAGACTCATGAATAAATAAAAATAAAATAAAAAATAAACACTGCAAAATATCACATCATGCTGATGCTGATCTGTTTTCTTGTTGCTGTGTTCATCTGTGTTCATCTGTGACCATCTGCTCATACAAACTCATGTTCGTGCTGCTGTTTATTCCCACTATATTAGGCTTAGTGTATTACTAGTTGATGTTTTCTTAGTTAGTTCTAGATGTTATTACTGTTTTTCTCTTTCATTGTTGTTGGATGTAACTGGGACCTCGTGTACATAATCTCGTTTTCATCTCATGTACCACATGCGGTGCAAATGACAATAAAGACTCTCTGACTCTGACTCTGATAAATTGTTCTTCGCATGGGTGGAGCCGTTCACTCGCGACTCGCAGATAGCATCAGATAGCAATAGCATAGATATTTTGTTCATTGTTAGCTAGCTAATCAATTATGCCTCGTTCCTGCATCTTCCCAGGATGTTTTAATGGTCAGGGCACCTGCTACTGACCGTCTCCCTCCTCAGCCTCCGGACACCGCCGCCGCCTTTCCTGTTTCTTTTCTTTCTTTCTTTTTTTTATTGCTAAGCCTGTGCCCTACAAGTTCACAAGCTCCTTTTTTGCTAAGAAAATGCGACAGGTCCATTGCATACTTAGTTATCAACGTGATTACTCTTTATCTTAATCACCAACACAGCCCCCGCATGCGATGTGTCGGGTCGGACCGGTGCAGCCGCGCGAGTCCGCTCATCTTCTAAACACATAACAGCGGAGTTATGAATTATAGTTGCGTCCTCAACTTTAAAAATAAAACCAGAGTTGTTTGTGCACTAAAAACAGCGTAACTCTTGGAAAAAGGAGCAAACAGAGCAGGTTTACTGATGAACCTGTCTTCCTCCTCCACACAGTTCAGCTCTGAGCGAGAGAGTCCTCCTACTTGCTCTCTGAGCTGCAGAACTGCGCTGAAACCACGCCCACGTGCTGACACGCCCCCACAGTTCTAGACTAAGGGAAAATAATGTATTTTCATGATTTTTGACACTTAATTTTATAAGGAAAACAATGTTTTTAATCAGTCAGATTTATATGGGTGATTAATAACATATTTATGCCATGTGATAAACTAAAAACACAAATCTAATTTCACTTTACACGGTCTTTAAAGTTCAGATAGCACACATAAGGCATCTTCCGATGTGCAAGCAAGAACAAACCGTATTTTTTTAGCCTTCAAGTCGTGTTTTTTTTGTGTGCATAATTTGCATGCCCTAAAACTTATATGCTGAAGCAACATATTTATGTTTCCCCCCTTATTTATAAACCAGTTTTTGGCTGAGATATGACTGTTTTCATTCATTCTGACTGAAAATATTGAACACTACCATTTTCAGCCACTAGATGGCACTCAAGTAGCATGGCATGCTGTTGTGTCATGTAATAGGTAAATTAATGACACAATTGGCCTGCCACAGGTTGCCACTTTCATCCAGCTCGCCTGGAGCAAACATCAAATCAATAATTTTGCTGCACCACCCCGTCTAAATGCAGAAAAATTTGACCATTAAAGTGCATTTATTAAGTAAAAGTTCAAATGAGACACAACTTTACCATATTTTTGAGCAAACAAATAATTGCTTTTAAGCATTACCATATTTTCTGGTGTATAGGTCGCATTGTCCAATTATCACCAATAGATTGGAAAAATCCCTAGATAGGTCGCACTGGTGTATAGGTCGCACCTACGTTTAGCTCTGCTGCAAATGTCTGCCACAGGAGCGCACAGCAAGGCTTTTAAGAAGATTAACACTTAAAAACAATTATTTGTTTGATAAAAATTATAGCAAATATATGTCTGAGCTGAACTTTTCCTTAATAAATGAACGTAATTGTGAAATGAGCTGGATTTAAAAATTTGTTTCGCCGAAAGTGATAACAAGCCATATATAGGTCGCACCTGTGTATAGGTCGCAGGCCTTGAAAAAACATTAAAAAAGTGCGACCTATACACCGGAAAATACGGTAATCTTGTTAAATTCTTGTTAAAGTCCTCCGTGCACGCTCCTGCAGCCGCCATTTGGCAACCAATCGATTTTTGGCACAACATTTCCGGGTTGTCAGCGGTGACGCGTAATAGATGTGACACATTTATGGATTTTTTAAATTTATTAGACATATTTGAACTGATGCAACTTATAGGGCTGTGCAACATTCATTCATTCAACCTTTATTTAACATGCATGGCGGAAAATGTGGTACCTGCAGTTTGAGCAGCGCCTCCTGGTGATGGAAGCTGGAAGTGTGAGCTGGATTAAGGACGGTCAGCCACGGGTACAACGCGCCGAAATGAGAGCATGAATTGATCTGAAACACAAACATGTTTCAACGTTTTTCTTATACATTCAATCGTTTTTAATTATGATTTGTGATGGAGGTTGCACAGCCTGTTGTGTAACTACAGGAAGTAAGTGTACCAGATCCTCAGCGCTTTTTAGAGACTTGTGTTTGGTTGTGGTGTCACTGATCAGATTCGTCAGTCGGTCGATGTAAACCGACGTCAGCCGAAACAGAAGCTCCTGAATGACAGCGTCCTGCGAGGAGGCCATCAGCATCGCTTCCCAAAAATCCACCTGTAAGCTGTTCTCACTGCCCAACTCCTACACACACACACAAACATATTCACTGCTACTACGTTCAGAGTATTACTGATCAAAATACAGGTAGTCCCCGGGTTACGACGGTCTCGACTTACAATGATTCGACTTACGAATGCCTCCCATTGAAAAGCATTGTTTCAAGTTACGTGGTTTATGCGCTTTTACACCAGAAAATACGGTACCGAAACGAAACTTACAGTAGAAACGAAACTTACAGGAGGGAGGGAGGGGGAGCTTTACGTGCTGGAAACTTGAGACCTCAGGCAGAACGGAGCAGAGGAGGAGGTCAGGAGGGGCTAATATGCTAAATACAGGTAGTCCCCGACTTACGAGCGAGTTCCGTTCCTCCGAGGCGCTCGTAAAGCGAAAATTCGTAACTTGGAACGGCCGCCACGTGTCTCGTAAGTCCGGAATTTCGCTCGTAAGTTGGAACGGTTTTGCTAGCGCGACTACAAACACTCGTTTTTCATCGAAAAACTGCTTACGAGTGCATAAAAATGATCGGAAACGTGTGTCCACATGTTTAGCTAACGAACTGTGGTGAAAAAACACAGAAAAACTCGGTATTTTTTGCGTTTTTTCCAAAAATTCGCCAGCTCGTAAGTCCGGAACCTCGTAGGTCAGAGCGCTCGTAAGTCGGGGACTACCTGTATGCTAACTCTGGACTGCTGGACCGCACGTGGAAATACAGGAGACCTTATTGTTTTGAGAAGAGGGACAGCTGAGCAACGAGCTAACATGCTAACAGACGTTGCTGTAAATGCTGTGAAGCTGCAGGAAGCTCACCAGCTCCCAGTAAGAAATAACTATTTCCCCCCCCCCTTCATTATGGCTTTGAATGTATGTGTTTTTTGATAATTATGTAGGGTAACGTGTTAGGACAGGCTAAGTGCTTGGTAAAACTACAGTACTGTATGTATGAGGGGCCGTTTGGACGTATTTTCCGACTTAGGATGATTTCCGTCTTACGAACGGGCGTAGGAACGGAACTGCGTCGTAACTCGGGGACCACCTGTAGATTAAATTCAATCATTTAATCAGCTTCTGCAAAACGTTTATATGAGACAGATAAGTATTGTGACAAATACGTCTCAATCATGGCCGCTCTGCTAGCGGCGTCACACACCTTGAACACGTGATCCGCCTGCTCCAGCTGAACTTTGCTGTTCTCATGTAAAGCCACCATGGCAGCCACGAGGAGTCCGGGTTGGGAGTTCGCCAGTCGTCGAGCCAACGCCGTGGGTCCGACCTGCTCGTTCTTGCCCCCTCCTCCACCATAAAGCAGCAGCCTCGGCTCCTCGATGAACCCGTACACCAGCAGCATCTGAAGGCACCTCCCATGACTTAATGCTCAGTGTGAAAACAATAACTCTGGCTGCAAATAAAAGTTGCTTACAAAAAAAAAGAGCGATCATGAAGCGCAGTAAAAACCTTTCATTTAGAGGATGTAAAGTGCGTTCATCCTGACCTCAGCATGCCGCTCCATCAGCTCTGTGTACCGCGACAGGTCGCCCTGGCGCAGCATCAAGGTTGCCATGGTGATTGTTAAAGGCACAGATACGCCGGCTGTGTCCTCCAGATGTTGTAAAATCTGCAATGTCCGGGCAACACTGATGTTCCTCATGCACGGGCTGGCACAAACGTTAACGAGGAGCGAAGGCTCTGATTGGCTGAAAATGTTAATGACCTCATCAGCTTCCTCCTGTGGGGACATAGTTTTGAAAAAACTCATTTATGATTCAATATTGTATTTTTAGCTAAGAGAGTTTGATCAACTATATGATGACGACTAAGTACAAGTAGTCCTCGACTTACGACGTTTCGCGGTTACGAACGCACTCCCATTGAGAAGCATTGTTTCGAGTTACACGGTTTATGCGCCTTTACACCAAAAAATATGGTACCGAAACTCGGCGGAGGAGCGGAAATTTACAGGAGGGAGGGGGGAGAGTGTACCTTAGCGGCAACGACAATGGAAAATTACAGGGCGGAGGAATACAGCTGAAAATTACAGGCAGACCGGAGGCAGAGGAGGTTAGGAGGGGCTAACATGCTAACAGACCTTACTGTAAAACTCTGGACCGCGCGTAGAAAAGTACAGGAGACCTTTGTTTGGACCGGAGGTTTACGAGGCAGAGAGGCTACAGCTTAGCAACGAGCTAACATGCTAACAGGCAGAGGAAGGCTTCACCAGCTCCCAGTAGGTTATTAACTCTTTTTTCCCTTCATTATAAGGTGCAGTTTTGGAAGTAATTGCTAAACACTCTGCCTGCTCTGCCTCCCCTCCCATTTGAACTGCCTTAACACAAAAAACTTTTGAACTGCCTTAACACAAAAAACTTTCTCACACATTACCACTCAACACAAAGTTTTTAACACTGGACCCTGTGTCATCAAACGGGTTATTCACTAAACTCTCGGTCATGTACTCATTCAGTTTGCACTACTTCTCATATTTGCACTAATGTTTGTATTACATTACTGCCTATAGTCATACTACTGTTTACATTCACTGTTTACATTTATTAATACTGTTTACATTTATTACTACTGCTTTACATTTATTATTACTGTTTACATTTACACTACTTTTATCTACACTACTGCAGATACATATACAGCATTCTCTGACTAGCCTTATCTAAGGATGCCAAATGTGCCTTATGTGCCTCACTGCATATGCCACTTTGCCTCTATACCAACATCAACTACCTCATACATATACTGTGTACATTAACTTATATGCTGCTGTGCCACTCTTTGCAAATGTCAATGCTAGAACCTTCAGTTTATTTTATAGATATACTTTTTATACTACTATGCAAAAACTCAGGACAGTATTACACTTTTATTATTTCATTTTATGCTTATGTTCATTGGGTGTTTGGTGTTTCAGTGTTGGTGTAAATTTTCATACTTTTATACTATTATGAAAAAACTCAGGACAGTGTTACACTTTTACTATTTTATGCTTATGTTTATTAAATGTTTTAGTGTTTAGTGTTTAGATGGTTACTGTTGCACCGAGGGACTGAGAGAAACGCAATTTCGGTCCTGTGTATGTCCTGTACATATTGCAGTTCTGACAATAAAGTTGACTTTGACTTTGATTTTCCGACTTACGACGAAATTCGACTTGCGACGTCACGTAGGAACGGAACTCGTTTGTAAGTCGGGGACTACCTGTATATAAATAGAAGTCTGAGTAAAATTTCAGAGTTTTCTACATGTTTTGTACCTGACAGAGGTTCTCATCTGTTTCCTCTAACAGGTAATGTCTGAGATAAAACAGGAAGCCTGGCCCGTAGGAGAGCGGGCTGCCTGGACGTGGGCGGTTCCTGGACATGACTTCTGTGACCGACAGACCAGACATCCTGTAGTACGGCAATGCCAGGTGGCAGTTCTTCCGACTTCCCCTTATGGAACAAAAACATTAAAAATATTAAAAATTAAAGAAAACACTGTACTTCATATCTACTCAGTTTGCATTTTTAAGCAGAATCAAAATGATGGAAATCTGCTTCAAAAACAACAAACATGACAGAGTAATTAAGTGTGTAATGTAGAAAAATTATTTCTATGTGTTTTAAAGCACTAGTCCCCAACCACCGGGCCGCGGACCAGTACCGAGCCGTGGATCAATTTGTACCGGGCCGCACAGAAAGAAAATAATAAAATAAAATCACCGGATTCTCTCCAACACGTCTGTCAATGACTCACTCTTGACGCAGGTCAACATACACAAGCTGTAAGTTTCAGTTTCTGTTAGACACATGTGCAGATTGGTTCTACATTGCCCGTTCGGGTGGAGTATTTTAGCTGCGTGGTCCGGAGCAGACAGGCGTGCGGCCGTGTCTGCACATTTGAAGGATTACACACTGCATATTTTTCAACCCGCCTGACAAAGAGTGACTGTAAAACTATGAACTAAATAAAACTATAATTTTAAACAAAGCTTCCTAATATCACATCATAAGCAAGCTCCACAAGCTCAGACGTTTGCACTGGGCCAGGGGTCATTTAAAATGGAGTGTGGCAAAATGGAAGACTGTTCTGTGGTCAGATGAGTCACGATTTGAAGTTCTTTATGGAACACTGGGACGCCATGTCATCCGGACCAGAGAGGACAAGGATAGCCCAAGTTGTTATCAACGCTCCGTTCAGAAGCCTGCATCACTGATGGTATGGGGTTGCATGAGCGCTTGTGGCATGGGCAGCTTGCATGTCTGGAAAGGCACCATTAATGCAGAGAACTATGTTCAGGTTCTAGAACAACATATGCTCCATCTAGACGTCATCTCTTTCAGGGAAGACCCTGCATTTTTCAACAAGATAATGCCAGACCACATTCTGCAGCAATCACAACATCATGGCTACGTAGGAGAAGGATCCGGTACTGAAATGTCCAGCCTGCAGTCCAGATCTTTCACCTATAGAGAACATTTGGTGCATCATAAAGAGGAAGGTGCGACAAAGAAGGCCCAAGACGATTGAACAGTTAGAGGCCTGTATTAGACATGAATGGGAGAGCATTCCTATTTCTAAACTTGAGAAACTGGTCTCCTCTGTCCCCAGACGTCTGTTGAGTGTTGTAAGAAGAAGGGGGGATGCCACACAGTGGTAAAAATGGACTTGTCCCAACTTTTTGGGGATTTGTTGACGCCATGAAATTTTGAAACATATTTTTCCCTTAAAATGATACATTCTCTCAGTTTAAACTTTTGATCTGTGATTTGTGTTCTATTCTGAATAAAATATTAATGTTGGCACTCCACATCATTGCATTCTGTTTTTATTCACAATTTGTTTAGTGTCCCAACTTTTTTGGAATCTGGTTTGTACACCAGAATGCAGGACATGGCATCTATTTTAATCCAAAATTCTCTGGGGTTGGACCTTCAGACCCCACCCCATCCCATGAAAATATGGTCTGACATTACACTGGTGCAAAAAAGGTTGGGGACCACTGTTTTAAATGATATTAATTTGTACAACCTGCTGAAATTGTCTCCAAGCTGCGCACAGTTCTGTGTGAAGGCCTCCTCTAGCGCCCGTCTGTCAGTGTGAGCAGAGATCTTTCTGTCAAGGTCACCTTCACGTTCCTGCTGCAGCTCTGAGGACTGCAGGAAGGAGGCGCGGAGGAGGAGGTGAGCTTCACAGAGGAGGTGTTGAAGACTTTGGCCTTGTGGGTTTGTCTCTGTGTACGACTGACTGTACTCAACCTGACACACACACACACACACAAACAAACACACACACACACACACACACACACACACAAACTACTTGAATACAGCAGATGGAACAAGTGAAAAACACACATCTTCAGAAACACACATCTCTAAATATAGAAAATTTTCTGTCCTTTTGTCTTTTTGTTACTTTGAGCTCTTAACCATCATTTTGCTACTTTTAACTTTTAGCTTAACTTTAGCTACTACTGTATGTGTGAAGTACACCTTTACTTTTCATTCAACTTTTATTTATACAGATTAATCACATTGAGCCTCAGACTCATTTACAAGTGAGACCTGTTTTAGACTGACAAACAGACAAAAGTATTCATTCATTCAGCCTTTATTTATACAGATCACTTAATCACAATTAGCTTTCAGATAGCATTTTGCAACATTTAGCTTTTAACTGGCCTTTTGGTACTTTGAGCCTGTAGCTAATCTTTTGTTACTATTAGCTAGCCTTTTACTACTTTTAACAACCCTTTAATACTTTTAGCTTTTAGACAAACGTTTGCTACTTTTAGCTTCTACCAAACCTTTAGCTACTATTATCTAGCCTTTTGCTACTTTCAGTTTTAGCTAATCTTTTGTTATTTTAATGCGTTTTGCTACTTTTAGCTTTCCGCTGGTCTTTTGTACGTTTTATCTTTCAGCCAGAGTTTTGCTAATTTTAGCAACACTTTGCTACTTTTAGCTTTCAGTTGGTCTTTTGTACTTTTTATCTTTTAGCCAGACTTTTGATACTTTTAGCTTCTACCAAACCTTTAGCTACTATTATCTAGCCTTTTGCTACTTTCACTTTTAGTAAATCTTTTGTCATTTTTAACTAGTTTTGCTACTTTTAGCTTTCAGCTGGTCTTTTGTACTTTTTATCTTTCAGCCAGACTTTTGCTACTTTTAGCTTCTACCAAACCCTTAGCTACCATTATCTAGCCTTTTGCTACTTTCAGTTTTAGCTAATCTTTTTGTCATTTTTTAAATAGTTTTGCTACTTTTAGCTAGAGTTCCTGCTTTTCAGATTTTAGCTAGTATTCTGCTTCTTAAAGTTTCAACCACTCAGTTTCAGCTTTGTCAGCAGCATCACCGCATCTCTACAGAAAATATCATTTCTCAAGCTATGAATAAAAATGTAACAATACACCAAAGTAGTTTAGCTTCTTTTGATGCCCAATACTTCAGTCAGTAGTTTTGGTGTTACCATTTCCTGGTAGAGGGTGAAAGGCGACACGGTGTCCAGAACATACAGGTTCCATCCATGTCCAGATTTACTGCTTTCTTTGGGGGAGGAGATCGCCCACCTTCTGCTCCTGGGCTCAAAAGAATAAATAAAAAAATAGTAGTAACAACAAGCAGAATATAACTTTTTAAAATCAGCCAGACATGTTCTTACGATGGTACCAGTTTTTTCACAACTCCACGAACAAGAACATGTGAAGTAACAGACCTACAGTGGAGTGGTCTTCTAAAGACCCAATGACATAAAAATGTATTTATTATTGTTTACCTGTTATATTTTACACTTTTCCTCTGCAGCAGTGAGCAGCTTTCACAGTGTTTTTCTTGACCCCCTCCCAGATTTACTTAAAGGTCCACTGACATCATCTTTCTACTTTGCATAAAATGTTACAAGATATATATCTTGTATCATTCAACTATGTTCGTTTTTGCAAACAAAATGATAAATTAATGAAAATTCCTTTCAAAGTGAGTTTAAAATTAAAAACCATGTTTCTTCACGGGACGTCCGACTACATGCAAATGCAACATCTGTGACGTAGGGAGGAGAAGCTTCAGTCTGCGTCTGCTAGGATAACGCATAACGCATTCTCAGCCAGATCGCCTTTTTTTGGGGGGATAACTTGAAAAATGCTGGTACGTTGTGTCGCATTTGGGTGTTCTAATATCATCAGTGAACAAGTGAGCCTTTTCACTTTCCCAAAAGATGTAAACCTTCTTCAAGTATGGAATAAATAAAGCTGCCCCCCTCGGAGCTCCCTCGCTTCCTGAAAAGGTAAGACTCAAATAAATACGGGTGCAGACCTAAATTAGAACCTGCTGTTTCTTGTTCATCTAACTTTCTGCTTCCCAAACTGAAGACAAATCGCTCAAATCTTCACTTAGATTGCTAAATTCATCGTTTTATTTCTTGTCCGCCATGAATATGTAAAAGGGGCGTTCTAAAGACGTTCTCCTCCCTACGTCACAGGTGTTGCATTCGCGTGTAGTTGGACGTCCCATGAAGAAACACGGTTTTTAATTTTAAACTCACTTTGAAAGGAATTTTCATTAATTTATCATTTTGTTTGCAAAAATGAACATAGTTGAATGATACAAGATATATATCTTGTAACATTTTATGCAAAGTAGAAAGATGATGTCAGTGGACCTTTAAAGCATTAAAGCCTATACATTTACAGTACTCCACTTTACCATTTAAACACAGACGTTTGTCTAGTTTCTTAATTAAAGGTGCAGTCTGCAGTTTCTGTAGTGCAGTCTGTAAGTTTTCTAACAATATATTTTTAACATATTTCTTCACTTTGTCACTATCTCCTGACAGACTGATGTTAGACAAAGTAATCTCTGAAAAAACTATATTCCCCTTGCTTCTCCAGGTGTTACTAAAAGCATTTCTAAAAAGCCACAGTGACCCGCCGTTAACCAGCCAATAAAAACAGAGCTTCTCACTTCTCACGCTCCTAACCCACGCCCCCGCCTGTCCCAGCACCAGCGGCCGCGCACGTTCTCGTTCAAAGTATTGCAAAGCGATGCAAAACTGTTTTGTATGTGACACAAATGTATTAAATTCCCCTTCTTAATCCCTGATCTGGACCTTTCTTTTGCTTTTTTGCCAAAAGTCAAGTGATCGCTTCCTCCTCCGCTGACTCAATGACTGAAACAATGAGGAAATGAATTAATTTGTCACGAGCGAATTAAACTCGGGTTCAACGTGGCTGCGCGAGGCTCTGCAGATTTGCTGGTGTTCTGGTGTGCTGGACCAGCGCTCCATGTTTTTATTTTATTTTTTAGAACGTTTTATTAACATATAATGTATGATGGATAGGATATGATGTAATGATGTTTTTCTATTTTCTATTACATTAGGGCTTAGCTGTAGTGTATTTCTAGTTGATGTTTTTCTTAGTTATAGCCTAGATGTTATTACTGTTTTTCTCTTACATTTTGTTGTTGGATGTAACTGGGACCCTGTGTACATAATCTCGTTTCATCACATGTACCACATGCGGTGCAAATGACAATAAAGACTCTCTCTCTCTCTCTCTCTCTCTCTCTCTGATAAACACAGAATATCGCTGCGGTTGAGACAGGACATGCAGTGGAGGTGGAGCTAAGGAGGCAGAGCTGAATTTCAGCGAGAGCAAGGGGGAGCAGAGCCATATATGGCTCTGAGGGGGAGGGACCAGAATGCTTTCCCTGTTGAAATTTTTTCTGTGCTGCGTTCTACAGAAACTGCAGACTGCACCTTTAATAGTGTAAAAAAAGGTTGAAAACCAGTTCAGGGAAACATTTAGATTTGATGAACATTTTAAACCATTTAGTCACAAACAGGGCTGCATCTCTGCTGATGTTACAAACAACAGATAATAACCATGTAAACACAAAACAGTTCAAACTAAGATTTGATCTTGGGAATAACAACAGCAACAAGAAAACTAGACGTGCATCATCAACTAGTAATGCTTATGGTTATCATGACCACAACAGGATCTGTGTCACTGTAAAACTTTGTGGGAAAAGCAGCCCGTCTGGTCTCATGCAGTTAGGTGACGGTTATTGAAAAGGTCAGAAAAAGTAAAAAACAAAGCTCCTGGTCCTTACACGATTCTTATAAGAAATATTAAAATATTTGTGTTGCCATTGAACTCCTGATTACAGAGGTGGGGGTAGGGGTTGTTGCACGACTGAAACATGTCTGAGCTGCCGCTCTGAAAACCAAATACTACCGTATTCTCCGGCGTATAAGTCGCACCTTTTTGCCTACATTTCTAAGCCCTGCGACTTATAGGCCGGTGCGACTTATACGTCGATTTTTCCAATATTTTGGTCATAATTTGACTTTGGTCAAAAACTCCAAAAATGGTGCAGTACCAGTTTCGGCCGCTATGGGCGCTAAGAAACCCTTTACAGTACCTACACTGTTGACATCTGCCTGGTCCAAAAATGGTGCAGTGACACAGAAGATGAAGACTTCAATGGTTTTGAATAAATAAATAAAAACCATAAAATAAATACAGTATCTGTTTCTGTCATCATTTTAAACTGAGACACGTTTTTTACTGTAATGTCAGCTAATAAAAATATATTTTTATGTGTTTATCTTTAAAGATAAATGATGAAAGACACAAAATATACAAAAATTATGTTCATTTATTAATGAAAAGTTCAACTAAGACACATCAAACAAAATACTGTAGTTTTTATGTGATAATCTTGTCAAAAGTCCTTCCAAACAATTTGGCAGCCAGTCCAAAATAATGTTCATTTATTAATGAAAAGTTCAACTAAGACACATCAAACAAAATACTGTAGTTTTTATGTGATAATCTTGTCAAAAGTCCTTCCAAACAATTTGGCAGCCAGTCCAAAATAATGTTCATTTATTAATGAAAAGTTCAACTAAGACACATCAAACAAAATACTGTAGTTTTTATGTGATAATCTTGTCAAAAGTCCTTCCAAACAATTTGGCAGCCAGTCCATTTTGGGCAAAACACCAGTTCACGTGAGGTGCGACCTATAGGCCGGTGCGACTTATAGGCCGGTGCGACTTATACGTTGATTTTTCCATTTAATTGGGCATAATTAGGTTGGTGCGACTTATACTCCGGTGCGACTTATACGCCGATAAGTAAAAACCAAGAATTCATCTGTGAAGTTGACCTGACCCTGTAGAAGGGAGGTTGTCTTCCAAATGAAGG